>JAHPZR010006806.1:0-11721 GCA_019787425.1 Platygyra sinensis | reverse complement strand
AATGAAAGTCTGAGGCCCTATTTATGTGATCTCAGGCGCCTTAGACCACCCTCCCCCTGAGTTACCCTGGCAGAGGCAACTTTTCACTTATTTCTTTGTAAAATTCAACCAACCATTGCCATTAGGATCGCGAACCCGTCTCGGGGGGGCGAGACAACTTGGGTGGGCGACTTATCTCGCCTCATCAGCTGCAGGTTGGGTAACCCTGGCAAGCGGGAAAGCGTTTCTTCATACAAATGCTTTGGCTCGCCTGACCGGAACAACTCTCGGCGTGGCAAGTATCACATAATTCCTATTTAATATAGAAATTTGTATTAAAGAAGTAAAAATTAATTCGGCCAAACCCACTGTGATTAAATGACTGAGGGAAATTCAATGAAAGAGGGATATCTGTACATCTGATTATTCAATAAGGCCTTATTGCTGAGCACTGATCATGCAGGGTCAACTTTGACTCCGCCTACAGGACAACATCAGTTTCACATATAAGGGTTGACTCGCCAACACGAACGAGTGGAAATCACTCGAAGAAGTCAACAGTTTCTAGTACCGGATTTTCTTATTAAAAGGCTTTAAACAAAGGCACAGACATCTTCATGCAATTCTTTTGGACCATATGACTCTCGTAAACTGATAAACCTCTCAGCTGCTGACCTCATGTGAACTTCACACACGCAAGAACAGCCCTCTTATGAGCATCTTTTTGCGCCAAATGGAGGCTATTGTGTTTAATATCTTTCAAATGTGTTTTGCAACAATTGCCAAGTCTTTACTTATTAAGTTGGGGAATATCACTCGGCAGGTGCCAATCTCTACCAAGTGACTGGCTCCTGACTCGGATATTCCTTCAGTTTTAGCGGGAGCATATTCAGTCACGTGATGGGTTAAGACAAATTGCTTTCTAGCGAAACTATTTGATGGATTATAAACTGCAGTATACACAACGTGTACAGCTCGTTAGTGGTCAATCTAGTTTGCTAAGGTCATTTCATGAACTGTTCGATACAAAATTGCATTTAAAAAAGGCATATTGTAAAAACATGGACTGGATTGGATTTGCAAAACATGGACTGGATTCGTAAAATATGGACTGGATTTGTAAAACATGGATTTGTAAAACATGGATTTGAAAACAAATACTTCGTCATTTTATTCCTAGAAGATATTTTGCTTGGAAGATCAGGTGTCTACGCCTTAGGATAATTTTATTTCGACTCAGTATCCCCACCCTAAAAAGGTTTTTGTGATGATTACATCTTACCACTAATTTTCCAATTTTCCCACCCTTTAAAACACAGGTTCTTCGTTTCTTATCCATTTTCCCCTTTCCCTTACAAAAAAAGGTTCCATCCAGGAAGCCCGGAAGTGAAAAAATTCGTTGACATTTGACCAAAATAATTTTGCATGATTTGAAAAGAGCGCGAAAGTTTGTATTCTACGGGTAGAGATGGTGGAGTTTAAGCTTCCATCACTCTCTAAAAAGCAGCAGCTACAATTCTCGATTGGAACGATCATCTCTCTTCCAAAGAATTATTCTTAACAACAGAAACAGAAACATCTGAAATATAACGTCAACAGGAACATTTTTATTATATGGTGTCACGATCTCATGGATCACAGTCAGATCATGCTTTCTATCACGCAAGGTGGCTCGTGCGGAGCTTTAACCTTTCAATACGCTTTAAACATTCTGAGAAACCAACAGTTGAATTTAAGCAATAATTTCTCAATCAACAGCTCTCTTTTCCAGCTCAGGAACAGAGCTTAGTGCAGGATATGTTAATAATAATAATCATTAATTACTTATCGTAAGTTTAATCAAAGGCTCCCTGAGCAGCTCATTGATGAATAGCCCAATCCCAAGTTTACTTTTGCCCCCGTGGCAAAACGAGTCTTTGTGCGAAACTATTGGTATGAAAATACGTCACCTGTACACCTGTATATTCATTCGCATAAAAACCAAGTCTTTTTCATGTGAAACATTTAGCACAAGCACTCGTTCTGAAAAAGAGGCAAATGGCAACTCTGAAATGGAAGTAAAGTCAGCATATGTGCCAAGCAGCCCATTAGGCTAGCGCTTATTCCAGTTTCTATAGCATGAAGCGACTAGGAGTATTTCTGCTACCACCTGGATGGGATGCTAGTCCATCACAGGGTTACCCCCAAACATTAAATTTGCTAGTACCTATTTATACACCTGAGTGGATTGTGAGGCAATGTGAGAGTAAAGTGTCTCGCCCAAGAACACAATACAATGTTCCCAGCCAGGACTTGAACCCAGACTGCTCAAAATAGAAAAGAAATACAAAAATTAAACAACAGGTTGTTTACACAAACAGACAACAGTCTATCTCAAAATGAAATCATTAAATGAGAGTTCACCATATTCACCAGTCAGTCCAAAATTGACACTTAGTCACTGAAGCTGGTTATAATAAATGTATAACATCAGGGAGTCGACAGTGCATTTTAGCCCAAGGTAAATCGGTTGTGTATGCAAGAAAAATAACAGTTAAATTTTCTTTCTTGGCAACACAGATCACGGTATTTTATTCCTAGATATCTTGGTAATTGTTTATGTTAATCTCACTAGCAATGCAGTAATATTCAAAAGATTCTCAAAAGGATTGCAGATCTATACGTCTTTTCCAATACATTTTTGCAATGATCATAGACCATACTCAATATCTTGACAGGTATCAAGCATTCTCTTCTCCATAATAATATTTATTTCAAGTTTTGATTTCAATTTGTCTAAATCTCTCATTTCTAGAAGTAAAAAAAGGAACTCTACATCACCAGCCACCATGCATCCGGCTTATGTTTGACACAATTAGAAAGCGTATCTCTCTCGCAAAAAGTAGATCTACGCAGACTCTTGGACTTAATTTGTCTATCCATGATCAGTAAGTAACATAATTAGCAGTATATTTATTTACTCGATCGTACATGTAAGTTGACTTGCATACCATCTCTGAAGAAATATCCCCTCTGGTCGAACTGCATGGAATACAAAAGAAATGACGTTTGAACGACAACAAAACTAAAAGATAAGGCAATTCGAATTTTGTACTTGAAGTGTTTTAAGGTGATTCCCGAATAAAAGAACCCGCCATAGATTTCCGATGAAACTTGGTATGGTGTCATTACAGTACAAGCAGATGTTAAAAACGTATTAAAAAGAGGGGTCACCGTGCTTGTTTTCATGCCACGATGCTGACAAATATGGTTATTTAGGTGACTTTTGGATATCTCAGTGCGCAACAAATAAGTTCAATTATTTTTCAATGCGGCGTGTTATATCACACAGAGTTTGACTTTCTTTGATTGCTTATTCATCTACGTCCCAGAAAAAATGGCTTCAAATACCCAGCATTATTAACTGATATTTTTATCCTTCAAAGCAAACATAATTTGGACTTGCTCTATTGCGCCCGTTACCTCTCTATCTGTAGCATTTACTTCATTTGCCAAAAAGTAGCCTTAGATTTCTGCCAAATTTTTTCTCAGTTATTGCGGATATTGTTCTCATTGAATTTATAAAATAAAAAGTGGGGTCACCGTGCTCGTTTAAGAGAAAAGTTGCTTTTATCTCGCTATCGAGCTTAGTTTGAGGGAAATCTCTCATGTTTTGTACGCGCGCGCGCCCATGTGCGCGCGCTGATGACGCAAAAATCGTGTGCAGTAGGAATGCGCAATGCAAAACCCGGGAATCACCTTAAGGGCCCATTAAAATATCTCGTTGCTAAGCTACACGGTTGCTACCCAATTGCTAACTAGGTGCAAATTCACTTCTGGTCAGCCATTTTTTTTTTTCGCGCGCTTTTTTCGGCGCCGGCCCGTCGCGGATTCAAGTCGCTGTTTAACTTTTTTACTTCACTGCAACAAATACAAAAAACACTTTTTGCTTGCATTTTTTCTGATTAATGTTCTTCTTTACGGTTACAACATGTGAGTGGTGCCTTTGTTTTTTCAACTCAGCTGTTTTGCTTGAAGACTTCATCCAAGTACGGACGTATTAACACACGATTTCCAGTGTCAGGTTAGGAATCGAAATCTCAAAGATGCGGAGACATAAACTAAAATTAGTATTACGCTATAACCACCGGCAAAGGCTTTGTGTCCGTGGCCTTTTTGACCGCTCCGAAACTTCCTGAAGTCTTTTGCGATAAAACTGTGCGACCTTGTGAACCTGTGTCCGTGAACTATCCTTCCGAACCTGAGAAACTCCACTGTTTAGATATAATAAAAATAAACGAAGCTATCGAGGCCATTCAAAGAAATTGCGACCACTCACCAAAGAGTCAGCATGGAGCAGCAGAGGTCAGCAGACGGTGAGCAAGGAGGCTTGTAAATTATTTTTGAAACAAGCTCTATGTCAAGAATTTTATTCTTACATCAAAAATGCTAACCACTCGGCCGGATAGAAAACTTGACTAATAATGGTGAGCTCGAAACTTGTGGTAGACAACTTCTCCTAATACAACATCAACCTCGCTTGAGAACCTACTTAAAGGGGCTAAGTCACGGCATCTTGAGTTATTTTGAACATCGAAAAAAAGTAACCGTTAAATTGAAGGAAACCTAAAAATAACACTTTGTAAAGATAGACAAACATCAAAGAGACGATAATAAACCATAAAGGAACAAGGATGGTTAAGGATGGAGAAGATTGACGCGGATTGCAAACAACGAGTTTGAAAAGTTGTGCTAAGCTTTTCAAACGTGACTGAGCCCCTTTAAGCTTAACAGTACTTATAGTAATCTACAACACTGTGACTCAAAAAGAAACTGAATTCGAATTTTGTTCGATGAAACAAAACACAGTTGAAGAGTTCGAGTTCGAGTGTAGTCGATGTGGGAAAAAAAAGTCAACTTGAAGAGTAGCATTCCTGTCGTTAAAGCCACAACTCGCCCAAGATCTGCAGGACGTAATTTCGTTGCTCTTTGATTCCTTGTCAATGGGCAATATTTCAAAGATTACCACAGAATTCTCGGGACTCTCGGTCTGGATCACGTCAGTTTCACTCAGTGGATCCATAATATTCAATGGATTGCACCGTTCGTAAAAAGGATCGCTGACTGCAGCGTGCAAAAAGCAAGAACTGAAGCAGTTCGACGTGGAGGAAAAATCCAGTTCGACGGCTTTCATCTGACTCGCGGCCACTATAGCTCCGATGCTACCTTCCACGATGCGAAGACTGGCAAAATTGTTGCGTACTCACACCGACCAATGAATGTATTAAAGTCGCCTTAGCAACCTGGCCACCAATGCTTAGGTACCAGGCCACTGAAAATTCCCTCATTATTTCCGGTGCCGCGAAGAAAGAACTTTTCTCCTCGAGATAAATTTGTAATTGCTGGATTTTAAAACAATTCGAAAGAACATCAAATTTTCTTGGAATTCAAGCATGGGTTTTGCGAAAAACTGGAAAACAAAAAAGTTATGAGCAAAAGAGTGGTCAAAGAGGCACATTTTCCTTTCTTATTTCTTTATTTGGTGTCTATCTTTGATTGACAGAAGTTAATGTATGGGAGCGCAGCCTAAGCCTCGGTCCGGCGTCACCTCGCTCGCCCGCCAGGATCGGCCTTCGCGCGCCGCTGTCATGCTGACGTGTGCCGTTTGCAGCTTGCTCCGTGCAAGTTGTTTGTTTAGTCGTTTTTCGTCGCTGTTTTTACTCTCGCCTTTCCGCTCAGCACGTCTCCAAGCAGTCGAACCAGGTCTCAAGAATACAATACTGCGTCTCCGCCGACTTCTGCCTCTGTCAGTCGCGTAATTGTCCGCAGAATTGCTCCACAGTTCTTTGTGTGCTTTCGTACGCGACATTGCCGTCATTCTCGATTGTCTCCTCTGGTTCGACGCTCGTAAGCTCTTCTTCAGCTTCCCAACCTGTTCACTTATGCCTGCAGACATCCCTGGCCACAGTCCAAAGCCGTTAGGCATCCGCAGTCCGGGCCTCGTTGGCGCCATATTCATGTAGGTCTAATTCGTTCGCGGCGAGCTGTCGTAGTTAAACTCACTCAGCAGGTTCCTCTGTCGTCTCCTCTGTTTATAGGTAAGTCAATGCGTTTTCCGAAGTTGATCCGTCCTGTTTATACTACACGCAGGGGGCTTCATTCGACCGGTGGGCCTTCGTTCCCTGCTCCACGTCTGTTCCACCACCTCCACCCCTGCAGTCGTCGCACAAGCGTTCATATTATTATTACATCGCCGTCGCTGTTCCTACAAAAAGAAAATGGTGTCATCCACACAGTAGAGTGTTTTAGCTGTGTACAGATCTATATTGCAGAAACCGTCCGACCTCGTTTACGTCCTCTCAAGGGAACATTCTGACACAATAAACCAACTCTGTTCTGCCGCTAGAAAAAAAACCTGCCGTGCCCCCGTCGCCCCTAGACGTAGACGAGACGCTGATCTATCGTACACAGAATGTTCATAACTGACCGTTCAGAAAAACGTGTATCAATAAAGTTCTGTCAGTCTTACTTTGCCCAAGCGGTTTTGCCGTACGTAAGCGCCGTCAAGAGTGCTCCGTGTGCCAGCCCTCTCCCAGCTGAGGGTGGAGCGAAGGTGGTTTTAGCTCGCATCAAAGGGTTGATATTAGTTAATGAACTCAGGCTGCGGACGATTCTGTAATTTTTGGAGCTTATCACTCAAGTAACCCACTCAACACACGGTCGCCAGACGGGGCTGGCAGTTAATCAAATGAGGCATAATTAAGGTTGATTATAAGATACGAATTGCAGTTTCTTCTTTGGATATAAACGGCCGCACACACGGTTTTAGGAAGGGCGCCTATAGCTGAAGAGTACTTTTCTTGGCAAATCCTCTTCAACGTGAGTTTCCCCCACGAGAGGTGAGCATCTATGGTAGAGGACCCAAGTATTTTGGTATGAACGACTCTCTTAGATAATTTTGGGCATCATTCTGATCTCTACACTCGTCACATTGGGCAGATTAGCCTTTGTCTTGATCCAATATTAGCAACATTTTAGACTGAGCTTGTTAGCTTGTTCACAGCCACACTGCTAAGGTTATTTAATTCAGGGGTAGAGCTAGCTTAAGTTTCTGTTAACGGTTTTAGCAGATAAAACGTAAGGTTTGGTGTCATCGGCAAACCTTCTTGGTACGCGCGCCCCGCAGGAAGTTGGGAAAGATCATTAAGGTAAAATGAAAAAATATGCAAAGGACCCAATATGCTATAACCCTGGCGGCACGCCGCAACTGAGGGGAACGAGCAGATGATATGTTTTTGCCACTGACAATTACTAGTCTTTGTGGTTCGTCGCCACTTAAGGGTGGCCGAACACAGTTTTGGCGCGCAGCCTTCAGTGCCTAACGCAATTCAGTGGGCGCAGGACCAAAGGTATGGCAATAAAAAACTAAACATGGCATAAATAGAGCGAATCGGTTTTATTTTGCTTAATGGGGGGGGGTTCCCCCCCCCCCCTGCGCTGATTTGTAACCTATTTTTTTCTTTACAAAGTGAACACAATGTATTGAATTGATGGTTTTTACTCTTTTATTACAAAGGTATGTTAGAAAGGTAACAATGCAAAGAACTCAGCTCTGCTATTTCTTTGTTGCTAAAAGAACCCAGTTAAATGCAGCGCATGCGTAGTAAGTCGAAAAAAGTGCGATTGAGTGAAAAATTGACTTCTCGGAGGCGCTTATTTCTCGAGAACCACTCATTAGAATTTCACGAAATTTGGCACGAAAATACTTTAGGAAATAAGTAACTGGAGGATTGAAAAAAAATTGAACTTTAACAAAGGAAATTCAAGATATGCCAGTGAACCTTCAAAGAGGGATAATTAAAGATCTGTTTGTTAAATTATTATTAAAATAGCGCTAACTTATCAAAAAGCTTAATTATCAAAAAGTTGAAGTTTGTATTGTTAACTTGCTTGCTGCCATTTTTGGTGACCAAAGGATCAAGGGTTTTAGAGAAAAATGTAAATGAAACAGAGGTATCAAAAACTGTGTTCAGCCACCTTAAGGTGGCTCTATATAGTTTTTTTGGCGCGCGAAGCATGGGTACAAATGCATGAGCGCGCGAGTATTAAAGAAAAGAAAAACACAAAAATAACATGGCGGCGAGACTTTTATCGCGATTCGCGTTTCACTTACCGTTATCATTGCTGTCCCGAACAACTGTTCATCAAAAAACGGCTAGAAATGTGTTAAAAAATACACTTCTTTCGACTTCGCCTGACGTGGCTAAACTGAGAAGCCAATTTGCAGTACTTATCGCGCCGACATCAGAGAGAGAAGATCGTGATCGTAAGAGAAGGAAGTCGCAGAGTGGTCACGGTGCACTTTTTATGGTCGGAGGCTTTGTTTTGAGTTCCCTGAGCGATGAAACACCGGAAACAGCTGGAGTGTCTGCAGAGGGGCAACTGACACCGGAAATGAAACCACCATTGCGTGACGAAAATGGTCAGTTCTCACGAAAAAAAGCATGTCGAGTGGAAAACCGGAAGAGAGGACTCGTGGGATAAAGGAGTGGAGGGCAAAGAGGAAATTAGACTTTCAAGGAATGGTCGAGGATTGGTCCCCACCGAAGAAAAGAGAAACCCGTTTAAGTCAGGTGTGGTTTAAATCTTGTTTTCACTATACGTGCACCAAGCAACACCCTAAAAGTCTTTGTTTATCAAGACTCTCTTTGCTCTGAAACAGTTCTCAATTTGAACTTTTATATTACACCCCGGGTTGTTCATAGCACATTATTTCGTCAACAAGAGTATACCTGAAAATTTTGAAATTTCAAATTCTTAAATTCCTACAAATGTTTTGTTACCATTACAACCCAATAATAAACGTCTTGAATTTTTATCAGAAACAAACAAAGAAGGAAAATTGGATTCCAGATGGAAGCAGAATTATGGACTTGGATGTTTTGAGAAGTTCATTGAAATGTTGTCAGCACTGTAAAGCTGGTGAGAAGGGACATTTTTCTGCCCAAAGAAAATACACTAAAGAAAAGTCAAAATGAATTCTCAGTTCCATGGCGAGTACACTCAACTTTAAGGCTATAAAATTAACAGGTTTCCAGAAAACAGCTATAAGGTTGATTATACATGTTTATCTTCAATACATTTCAAAACATCACATATGCAGTCAGCCATAAAATTTAGCCTGGGGTTGGTCCTTAAATTTTTGGGGAAGTTGTGAAACCCTTACCCTCATAATTACCTTTAAACAAGAGTAACACAATTGTTTGTCTACTACTGTACTAGTAACAAAAATGTTATTGGTAAATTTGGAACAAACAAGCAGTTGTAAACTTTCACAGACCACAAATTGCATTCACTACTTTTGTGAAATGTTGTTAGTTTTTGCAAAAATTTATTTGCAAGTGTTCATTTATTCCAAGACATGCTACAAGTACGAAGTATCAGATTTTCCTGAGTATCAAGATATTCCCTTTATTTTCAGCTGATTTGTCATTGTGGAACATAACAGCAGAAAAAAAATGTGGGTTAGCCTCAGTGTTCTCAGTTACCTGTGCAGTGTGCGGTGCAAAGAATGTTGTGAAGACCTCAAGTGAACACAGGAGCGGTCAAAGAGGTCCACTCACTCAGGATGTTAATTCAAGAGCTGTTCTTGGTTGTCTTCATACAGGGATCGGTTAAACCCATATAAATAATTTACTGTGTACATTAAATTTTCCCCCTATGAATCCAGTAACTTTCAAGAGTAGAGGAAATGAGATTGGGCATGCAGTAGAGCAAGTAACAAGGAGAAGTTGCAAAACTGCAATGTCAGAAGAAAGAAATGCTGCTATCAAAAAGGGCCTAAAAGCAGATGAACAAGGCTGCATCAATATCCCCTGCTCATATGACATGGGTTGGCAAAAACGGGGAAAGGGGCATAACTCGTCAACCGGTCATGCTGCAGTCATGGGTTTAACTTATGGGAAGGTTATGGATTATACTACGAGAACAAAATCCTGCAGGGTTTGCACAAATGCTAAAAAAAAACGGGAAAAGAAGCTAAGCAACACAATTGTCGAGTCAACCATATAGCATCATCAAAAGCAATGGAGCCTATGGCAGCAGTCCATTTGTTTACTGAAAGCCTAAATTCTAATGTCAAACTATCTGTTTATGTCGGGGAT
The DNA here is from genome assembly GCA_019787425.1 of Platygyra sinensis. Lineage (NCBI taxonomy): Eukaryota > Metazoa > Cnidaria > Anthozoa > Scleractinia > Merulinidae > Platygyra > Platygyra sinensis. The sequence continues at coordinate 1,600 of JAHPZR010006806.1, read as the reverse complement.
GAAGACTCCACAACAGCTGCACATATAAAAGAGAAGGTCCCTTATCCTGTAGAAAAGTGGACCGACATTGTGCATGCCAAAAGATCCCTTACTACAAGGTTTTATAACTTAAGCCAACGTGGGAAATTTGTAAATTCATCAACTCTCTCACAGAAAGTTATCAACTACTTGGTCAAATGTTTTGCTTATAGCGTGTCTCAAAATAAGGGAAATCCATCAGCCCTTCAAAAATCCTTAAAATACATTGTACCACATTCATTTGGAAATCATGAAAATTGCAGTGAATCATGGTGTGGTGCCAAGCAAGACCCTATTAACTATAAACACTCTGACTTACCCTATGGTAAAGATCTCTACGGCGATGACTTACGGAAAGCTTTGGAGAGAATTTTTGATGAATATTGTACTGACATAGTAGTTGCAAAGTTATCACCTGGGTCAAATTCGCAGAGAAATGAGGCCCTAAACAGTGTTATAGGCTCGAAAAATCCCAAAATTAGATACTATGGTGGGAGTCAAAGTAATGACTTTCGGGTGGCCTGTGGCATCTCGCAAGTAAACCTTGGATATCAGTACATTAGCCAAACAGTCGAGAGCCTCAACATTGAACCTGGTATACACTGTATCAGGTACATTGAAAGGATGGATCACAAGGCTACCCAAGACAAACTAAGAAAAAACAGCATTAATTTCAAACGTCAAAGAGCTCAACTACACAAGCAGAAGTTAAATCTTGATTGCAAAAAACAAGCTAAGGAAGGAAACACATACCAAAGTGGAATAGGACTTAACCTGGATCCAAACAATTCTACCAAACTGATCCAAGAGTTTGACATCATCAATATGAAAATTTCTAGCGAGGAGTTGAAAAACTTTGAAACATGCATTCCTGAATTAATGATCAGAGCAGTGGCAGAGAAATTTTCTTATGACAGAAACAATGCTTACAATTTCGTCTTTTACGATATTGAAACAAACACGACTGGAAAAACCGCAGAAATATGCCAACTTTCAGTAGTTGATAAATCAGGTTTGCACTCTTTCAACGACTATATATTGCCTTTGAGGGATGTAGATATTCATGCTACAAGGGTAAATGGTTTAAGTGTCCGAACAGTCGGAGGTGTCAGGACCCTGTTCAAAGACAATCAACCGGTCGAAACAGTCTCGCTTGGAAAGTCACTGGAAAAATTTCTAACCTACTTAGAGAAAACTGTCAGGCGTGTGAAAAGCGATAATGATATCTACACTGTATTAATCGGGCACAACTCTCAAGTTTTCGATAATCCAACCCTTCTTCGTCAAGGTGGACATCAACTTTGTGAAAAACTTTCCTGTCTTAACGTTTTCTTTTCTGACACTCTCCCTGTGATGGAGAACTTGGTCAAACGTAAACATCCCTCTCTGGTCTTATCGGATGGTTCCACAGTTAAATTAAATCAAGAATCCGTTTATCAGACACTTTTCCATGAACCTTTCCCAGCACACGATGCAATGGAGGATGTTAAAGCTTTGAGAAGAATAGTCTTTGACTCTCGTTTGAACATTTCAGAGGACATGTTAACAGAGAGCATGTCAACAGCACAGTACGCAGAAAACG
>JAHPZR010006805.1:42500-55589 GCA_019787425.1 Platygyra sinensis | reverse complement strand
TGCCAAGGAATTTACCTGGTGTGAGGGATTTTATTGTTTACTTGGAAGACATCTGCACGTCATAAAGACTTTATACACCGAATATGTAAAAATATATTGACCTTCTACGAGGAGTGCAGTTGTAGTCCTGATCGGAGGCGCCACGAACCTCTCGTAAGGTTTAACACGATTGGCCGAGAAAACAATAAAATAAACAACCGAAACAATGACCCTAGTCCTGAAAACAATAGAGGTGGATGAGTCCGGGAGCAAATAAATTAGAGGTTCCGAAGAGGTGCGTGGACTATTGCCTGATCGTGAAGTTTACCTTAATGTGATAGAGCTGAACTTCGATTCGCTGTAAGAACTACTTGCAAACAACTGAACAGCATCAGGAAGCGATCTCATTACATCAGACTATTATGAACTGATCTGTTACCAAACTCACGAAGAACAGATCATGAGGGATAATGTTTTAACCGTAGGATGGTTTCACTCCCATGATTTTCAGGAGTATTTTATGAGCTTGGAGACATTGCCCTGCAAGCCATGGACATTTTAGGTTTTAGGTAAGCATTAATAGGTTTAGAAGATAGACACATGCATTTAACATAACACACTAACTACATTTATTGTATGCATATCTGTTTTATATCGAATCAAGTGGTGGTATGAGTACTGATTTTGTTGTTCTAAGGCAAACTTAAAGTCTAAAATAGTATTTAACCTGCAATTTATTACTTATCACAGATTCCTAAAGGTGATATAGACTTAAGAAACCACACTGAAGCATTCAAATAGAAATTAAGCCAGTATGTGTATCAAAATGTTGCTTTTCGCAAAATGCAAATTTCGTGATAGTGTGCTGCAAAATGGGCCTTGAAAGCATCCAAAAGTTTCATGGGCCAAATTTTTCTCAATTGACTTTCATTATACTTGGATTGAGGTAACTCCTGATATAAGTATCAATTTTAGCCAATAAGGCAGTAAAGAAATATGACCTTCTAAAATTAGGTAATTTTGGATGGTAGTTTTCTCTTAAAAATTTGACCAAAACTTGTAGCAGGCCCCACTCTGCCAGAACCTTCTATGCCAAATCGGAATACATGAACTGAAAGACCCTTTGCAACAGAAACACACCATACAATGAATTATTGAAAGGGCTTTATTTGTTCGTTTTTATGGTGGTCCAAACTTACCCTTTCAAAAGCAGGATTTTTCATGTTCTGGAGGCCCTAAAGGGGCCCCCCTGTAACTTTTGAACTAAAAGTCACAGACCAAAACCAACTTGGGTTTTGGAATATCTCAATAAGGCCAACTTCTGGACCAAGTTTCATCAAAATCGGCCGACCTACATTTTCAACCTCTGGAACACTTACTCAGACAATGACACTTAAACCCGGGCGAAGGGGGAACTCCTAGATGATAATGTCCGGGATGCTGCTTGTCTCTCTTAAGGTGTCGTTGACAAAACGGTGGTATTCTCATTTGTCAAAGTATCCTTTAGGGTACTCTCCACAAAAAATAACAAAAGAAGCGTTCTCATTTGTTTTCTGCTGATCTTTCAGAGTAAGCGACTCTGGTCTGAAAGTGCGCGTGGGATAATTTCTTTAACGGTTTCTGGTAATCGAACCTATTCCTATTTTAAGTGGAGTGAAGAAGTGAAGGAGCGAAGGAGCAAAGGAGCGAAGGAGCAAAGGAGCGAAGGAACGAACGAGCGAAGGGGTGAAGGGGTGAAGGGGTGAGGGTGAAGGGGTGAAGGGTGAAGGGGTGAAGGGGTGAAGGGTGAAGGGGTGAAGGGGTGAAGGGGTGAAGGGGTGAAGGGGTGAAGGGGTGAAGGGGTGAAGGGGTGAAGGGGTGAAGGGGTGAAGGGGTGAAGGGGTGAAGGGGGTGAAGGGGTGAAGGGGTGAAGGGGTGAAGGGTGAAGGGGTGAAGGGGTGAAGGGGTGAAGGGTGAAGGGGTGAAGGGGTGAAGGGGTGAAGGGTGAAGGGGTGAACTGGATGACGTCATCATGTTGCTAATTTGCATAAATACAAAAACGTCAAAACGAAAAAGAGGTTGTTAAAGAAATGAAAACGCCAATCAAATCTATTTTAAAAATTCTTTCAAATAGAGAATATTACACGATGGCGAGAAGATATGAATTTTATGTTCGATTGGCAAGAACAATATCAGATCAGAGCCATAATCAGGGACGGAGACCGTAAGTCTTGGGATGCGCGCGGACCCATGATATGGGACAACTTTTTCTATTTTTAGAACAAAATTGCGCCATCCTGACGTCATATATCTGCGCTGATCCACGCACGTGTATTGGGCTCTCGCGTGGATGTTGTCACGTTGTGTGATGAAATGGTGTGAGTTGCGAGATTCTCCTTCCGATTTTTCACAGCGATGACAGGGAATAAGGCAGAGAAGAACCAGGGCTCTTCTATGGACTTTGATGCTCTGATTTAATGGAAAAGGTGTGTTTTCAGGGTCGAGAATTTCTTTAGTTTCGCGCTGTAAATGAATAAAATCTGTTCGCTGGCTAGTTATTCCCGTAAACTTTTGTGCTTGTTTTGTAGAAGAAAAGTTCTGTAAGAAAACTGTCTACTCCGGTATCGAGTTAATTATGAGTTTGCCAAATAATGCTTTATCATAACCAAAACCTGTGTTTGATAGTTTCTTGTCGTTTCTGCTCGTTTGGCGAGTTTGCAAAAGTTTTGAAGGCAAGTCTTGACGCGTACGAGTAGTGCATTTGCATAGTTCAGCGCTTGCACTTTCAAGTCAGAGTCGGCGTTTTCCGATTGTGAACAAATCGGGAAAAAGATTTGTTTCGTTGTCTTTTGTGCTGAGATACTACAACAAATTTTACCAACGTTCACCAAAAGGCTACTAACATCCATATGTGTTTCTTTCATATAGTGAAACTTTACACTAACAAAACAAAATAGACAGGGAGTTTTGATTCAATCGACTGAAATCTTTATTCGAGTTCATTAATTTAAATGCGTCATCTCGAGTCATCGTAACTTTTCTGATTATTTCTACTGTATTCACATATTTTCAGCTAATTATAAGCTTTTAAATGTTCTCAAGCATTAGTCAACCTTAAACTATTGAGAAACTAGAGATATTATGTGAGTTCGATGTATGTTTTCACACCAAAGTACGAAGTCCAATTTGTCATGTTTTACTAGCTGTGCAAAACACGCATCGGCGGGCGCTCTCATTCATCGACAACAGAAAATTTATTTGGATTTTTACACAAACAAAGCAAAGAAGCATCTACGGACATAAACCTATTGTCACGTATGGGCCTTAACGCTGCCATATCCAAACATATCCAACGAGTCTTTTTTTTCTGTGTTATGAAAAGCTGTTGATCTTCTTCATATGTGAAATTTAGAGTGGAGTAATATGAAGTTCTTGTAAAAGGAGCAGCGGAACTCAACTTGGTCGGCGATATAAAGCGGGACATACCTAAATTCGGCACTGTCTTCACTCAAACTGGAGCAACTTACAGCGAAAAATAACTTAAGCGAAATTCCAACAGCCATAAAGGCGTTGAGTTGTGGGCCAAATTAAAAGCATAAACGATTTCGGACGCCATTTCCCCTGCGCGACATTCGCGAAAATCCTCGCAGCACTGTACGCGCGTGTACCGCAGGCGATGGCGCAATTTTTTTTTCTAAAAATAGAACAATTGTCCCATATCTTGGCGCCAACCCCAATTCTAGAAATGGCGCGCGCTTACGGTCTCCGTCCCTGATTATGGCTCCATGGTGAGATATTGCAGCTTGCCACGAGAACATAAAATTCATATTTTCTCGCACACCGTGTAATATTCTTTTTATTATATAAAAATACTGATAGCGGCGTTTTTGATGATTTTCAGAAGATTTCCGACCACTTCCGATGATTTGCGAAGATTTTCCGAAATTGTCCGAAGGACCCAAACGAATGTTCCGACATTTTCTGAGAATTTCCGAAAATGTCTGAAGATGTCCGAAGATTGCCGAGACATTCGAGGAAGACCAGAAGACGTTTAGATGATACACCAACGAATTTTAGTACAATTTAAGAGACAACCTGAGTTCAGTGAAATCATCGATATCTTCATATGTGAGGATATCGTATCGTTTTTTATCAATTTGTTACCACTCGGTATACTTTTTATATAAAAACGATTTTAAGTTACCATTCATCGCGCGCATTTTCTTACGGCTTATTCAGAGTATTAAGGTGGCTCGAAATAGTTTGTCATTTTCCCCAGACTAGTTTTAAAATTATTTTCCAATTACAGTTTTGGTTTATCGTATCATGTGAAATTTACCATAGACATAAATGAAACGTCATAGAATCATTACATCATATTTTGTCCAGAAAACCTGTTTACTATGGCAACGATATAACGCATTCAGTTGCACTCCAAAATCGAAAGCTATCGTGTTATTAAGAGAACGGGTCGGGGAAATCTTCTCAAACTCCCATATTACATGTTATTAGGAATGATCGTCAAAATATGTAATTTTAGAAAAATTCTGTAGGACAGAAGAAAGTAAAAAACCTAGTTTTCGACTATTGCTCTTTTAAATTTTTTTCCCACCTACAGAATTGTTTCAAAATTGGTATATTACGCACCGATTGATCTTAGTTGTCACCAAAAATTCACCGACTGGAAGCGAAAAATATTAGCGCACGACGTTGGAAAAGTATGAAAAAGTTACAGTCGACTAGATCCCATTTTACGCATGCGCGAAGTTGTTCACTGCGCGATCGATCGAGTTCCTACGCCTGCGAAATTCTTTGTGACAAGGAGATATTTTTTTCCTTACGATCGTTTTACGGGTTACAAGAAAAGTAACCAAAACCAATTTGGGAGAGATTTACCGTTCACTTTTGCATTACGTGTTAAAAGATCTATTTTCTCTACTGTTTCTCTCTCTGATTTTGATTCGTTCCGCTGACGCGTGCATTATAGTAATGGCGTGTGCAGATTGCGCGCGCCGCGTGCAGCTAAAAACCCTTTCGAGCCTCCTTAAATAAATTAAAACACTGCAGTATCGTTGACAATGAATTTTATTGGAGTAAAATGCCGTTGCTTAATCACATAATAAGAGTGGTTTTTTTATGTTTTGCTTTACCTTGGCCGCAAGGACACCAGATACTTACGGTCTTGTTCCTTTGCATAATTTAGGGTTTAAGGCTAATATTAATTTTAGCAGGTATTCGAAACAATGCGAAGCAGTTATTACGACTAAAATGCAACTAATAAAATAATAACCTCTCAGACAGACTTAGTCATTACAGAATGTTTATTGACATACAATGTCACAGCAAAGTGGCGGGAGGTTGCCGTGAATCCAGCTTGGTCCACAGTCCCATGTTGAATGTGCTCTATGAGGGTGGCATTTGACATGACGCCCGTTTTGGAACACCTGCATCTCAAGTCAAAGGACGGATTATCCATACAATTAATGACACCACGAAAAGGCTCTCTTTGGTTGCAAAGCGTCAATTTCCTTAAAGCTGGGGTGAAACAAATGATGGAAGTGAATGATACAATAACGATAACGATAACGATAGCCATAGCCATAGCCATAGCCATAGCCATAGCCATAGCCATAGCCATAGCCATAGCCATAGCCATAGCCATAGCCATAGCCATAGCCATAGCCATAGCCATAGCCATAGCCATAGCCATAGCCATAGCCATAGCCATAGCCATAGCCATAGCCATAGCCATAACCATAACCATAACCATAACCATAACCATAACAATAACCATAACCATAACCATAACCATAACAATAACAATAACAATAACAATAATAATGTATAGGTAATCATACGGTTTTGAGTTGAATTTGAAATTAATTTGCGCGAGTGAGTTTTTCAAAAACCGAAATTACACTCGCCGAAGCGACTCGTGCAATTTCAGCTTTTTCGAAAAACTCACTCGCGCAAATTAATTTGAAATTGAACTTAAAACCGTATGATCACCTATACATTATTACTCTGAACTCTTATCTCGCGCGCACTTAATAGTCGCCCACAATGCCGCGACACATTCGGGACTTTTATGTGACTTCCGCGCGTAAATTCGAACGGAATAGTGATCTTAGCTGTCCAATTATAAAAGAAAAATGACTGACATCTGCCAACAGTATGTATGTTTTGCGCAATTACGAGCATATTAGTCGAGTTTCGCAAAAGCTTGCATATGGCTTTTGAAGGAAAACACATCAGTAGAAAATACAAGACCTTTTCTGAGACTTTACCGCAGTTAGAACCAGTCGCAAATGTTATTTGAATTTGGTCAATTTCAAGGAATGTTTTGTTTGGGAGGAAACTTCGGAAACTTTTTTCGCTCGCTTGTCTGACCAAAAAGTTTGTATATGGCTTTCACCTTATGCTGCTTGAGACGGCTTTATGCCAAGTTTGGAATGGAACTGATGGTTCAAAGTGGTCGCAAAATGAAACTGGCTATAACTCTGCACATGTATGCTTCTGTTACGAAAAATTGTTGCGTGACTTGAGTGAAGATTCGCGAATATGCTAATTTCGTCTTCTAGCATATTCAATTAGTGTCGCATCATAGTGTATTTTTAGATGTTTACGTCTGCTGCTGTAAATAGTTTTATATTGTAATGTTACTTTATTTAGTATAGCCGGAGAGTTCTAGAACGTTTTGCTGTAAAGTATATAAGTAAATCGGTGTAGTGTTTAGATGGTTTTATCCCAGGAGTGTTTGAGGTTTTATTTCCCAGGAGTGTTAAGAGAATAATCTCGTGATTCAGTAGTGTTTACTGAAGTGTGACGAAGGTCGCGTGTAATCGACAAAGGTAGTGTTTGTGAAGTGTAACAGAGAGATTATGTCGATATCTAGGCAGAGGCCGTGTGTTTATACAAGAGTGACGGAATGCAAGTGTGGTTACAAGCCTGGCGCGTGCTTGTTGTGAAGTCCTGTGTGGAAATACTGCGTTCGTGTGGAATAAATATCCTTGTTGTGTTTTCCGACGTCCCTGAGTTCTGTTTTGACTACAAACTACCTATTACTAAAAACATCGAACTTGCAACAGCTTCAATTGGACCAAATTTGGACAATACTCATAAGGGGCAAATATAGTCCAGTTCATGACGTCATCGTACCACGCCCAATGTCACATGACCAGAAACAGAAAAATGCATTTTACCTGAATGGCTTAAACTTTTTTTCCGTATTTTTTGTACAATAACGATTCAAAAGCCGTTTAGAAGAAATTTAGGCATGCGTTTTGGCTCATGATGAAAAATAAAGAAATGAGAAAGGAAAATGTGCCTCTTTGACCACTCTTTTGCGCATAACTTTTTTTGTTTTCCATTTTGTCGCAAATCCCATGTTTGAATCCCGAGAAAATATGATGTTCTTTCAAATTGTTTTAAAATCCAACAATTACAATTATCTCTCGAGGATAAAAGTTCTTTTTTGCGGCACCGGAAGTAATGACGGAATTTTCAACGGCCTAGTACCTTAGCATTGTTGGCAAGGCTGCTAAGGCAACTTACATTTGTTGGTCGGTGTGAGTACGCAATAATTTTGCCCGTCTTCGCATCGTGGAAGATAGCGCCGGAGCTATAGCGGCCGCGAGTCAGATAAAAGCCGTCGAACTGGATTTCTTCTCCACGTCGAACTGCTTCAGTTCTAGTTTTCTGCACGCTCCAGTCGGCGATCCTTTTTACGAACGGTGCAATCCATTCAACAATATGGCTCAGGGAGCCATAAAGTCTTTTTTTTTAATTTTAAAAAAATTTTTTTTTTTTCAACCTTTGCATGTCAGATTTATTTATTAAAAGCCACTTGGTTTTTTTGGGGGGCCTAAGACAGTAGTTGCTGTTATCACAACATTGTGACAATGGATTAGAATTTCAAATCAAATGAATAAATAAATTTATATAATGCTCAGGATATTGATCCTGAACATTGGGTGCATCTGAATGTAAGAAACATGTATTAAACCAATAAATTATGAAGTTTTCTATAGTTCCAGTCCAAGAATTAAAGTACATTGTTATCAAACAAGTCTCTTATCTAGTATACTGTACTTCTTTTTGCTCAAATTTAAAACATTTCTGCTCATGCCTTAACTAGTCTAACCTTGTTCTGAGCCAACTTTTATAACACCTAATAACTGAATCATTTGTATCTTACTACCAAAATTTTGACAAAAATGCCTTTTAGTTAATACTTTTTTTTTAATATTTATTGCCACACACTTATAACATTTACAATACATATACATACATTAGTTACAATTCTAAAACAACTAATTACTCTGCTTACAGTACTAGATTACTTTTTTGACATATAGTAAAATAAAATCACACAAAAAGTCATACAAGATATTTGATTTTAAAGCAAAGGATCCTACGTTTTACGCTTCCTATATACAGTTAATGCAGTAGATTTTGTGAGAGGTTATTTTTAAAGCGAGACCATTTCTGTACAAAGACGTTTGAATCGTTATTGTGGAATGCAATCTGCTTTTCAATTTCAATCGAGTTCATAAGTACTTGTGTATACACCTGCAGCGTAGGAAGCGTGTTCCCAAGCCTGCAGGTGTATATGTAATGTCTAGCTATAAGGAGTAGGTGATGAAAGAGAAGGTCTTTTACATCGTCAATGAGACCGAAACAGAGAGACAAGGAGGGAGAGACGTTTTCTAAATCTTTGAAATTTTGAGAGATCCACTCGAACATGCTCTTCCAGAAGTTCTGAGTGTATTTGCAAGTCCAGAATAGATGAACGAGGGTTTCTTTTTGTTCCTCGCAAAAGGAGCAGGAATCTGTTTGTTTGATACCTATTTTGTACAGAAAGTCATTTGTGGCTATTTTCTGTGAAGGAATTTAAATTGGAACGCTCTAAGCTTTGACTCTCTTGTACACAGAGATGATAGGCAGTAAGTATTTTCCCAGTTTACTATTATACTAAGATTACAATGCATGCCTCTCTCTTCCAACCCCTTTCTCTGACTTCTTGATGGTACAGAAGCTTTTTTCTTTATTTGGCATTCATAAATTTTCTTGGAAACTTTGGTGTGAGACAGAAGGGTATCAACTACATCTTTTGGGGTTGGGTCATGATAGGCTGTAGAGTGTACTTTCTTGTAATGTGCTACAGCAGATATCACTTTATGATATTCGAGATAGCTGGTTTTGATGCTCTATTTATCTATGAAGGCGTTATAGCTTAGAAAATTCTGGTCTTTATCTAACAGATCTCTAATTTCCTTTATCCCCGCGCTCAACCATGATCTGTAGAAGAATGGACGATTTTCAATTCTAATGCGAGAGTTGTACCATATATATGTGGAGGCAAAATCGAGGCTATCGTCTTTGTAATTAAATTTTGTCCAGTACTGTATGATTTCTTTTAAGAAAGGGTCCTTGAGGTTGAGCAGTGTAGAATCTTGCTGTTCAGTTCAAATTGCTTCGGAACAATAGTTTTCCTCCGTACTTCCCTAAGTAATGGTTAAAAAAGTTTCCACTTCCCTTTATTTTCTTCATTTAGATACCCTTGGATCATAAAGTCTTTGATTGATTGATTGATTGATTGATTGATATGGATTCACTGAGTGAAACTGACAGGATCCAGACCGAGAGTTCCGAAAATTTTTTGGTAATCTTTGAAATATTGCCATTGACAAGGAATGAAAGAGCAACGAAATTACGTCCTGCAGATCTTGGGCGAGTTGTGGCTTTAACGACAGGAATGCTACTCTTTAAGTTGACTTTTTTCCCACATCGACTGCACTCGAACTCGAACTCTTCAACTGTGTTTTGTTTCACCGAACAAAATTCGAATTCAGTTCCTTTTTCACAGTCACGGTGTTGTAGATTACTTAAAGTACTGTTAAGTAGGTTCTCAAGCGAGGTTGATGTTGTAGGAGAAGTTGGTTATCACAAGTTTCGAGCTCACCATTATTAATCAAGTTTTCTATCCTGCCGAGTGGTTAGCATTTTTTATGTAAGAATGAAATTCTTGAAATAGAGCTGCTTTCAAAAATAATTTACAAGCCTCACCGTCTGCTGACCTCTGCTGCTCCACGCTGTCTTTGGTGTGTGGTTGCAATTTAGTGGCCTCGATAGCTTCGTTTATTTGTATTATATCTAAACAGTGGAGTTTCTCAGGTTCGGAAGGACAGTTCACGGACACAGGCTCACAAGGTCGCACAGTTTTATCCCAAAAGACTTCAGGGAGTTTCGGAGCGGTCAAAAAGGCCGCGGGCACAGAGTTTGCAGGTGTTTTAAGTTTGTGTCAGCCGCATCTTTGAGATTTCGATTCTTAACCTGACACTGGAAATCGTGTGCTGTCGCCTTTTCGACATTTCTCCATCAACATGCAGCCATCACTGCGACTTGTTAATAAGTCCGTACGTGGATAAAATTTTCAAGCAAAACAGTTAAGTTTAAAAAAATAAAGGCACCACTCACATGTTGTAACCGTAAAGAAGGACATTAATCAAAGAATAAAAAGTAAGCAAAAAGTATTTTTTGTGTTTGTTGCAGCGAAGTAAAAAAGTGAAACAGCGACTTGAATCGGCGACGGGCCGGCGCCGATAAGAGCGCGCGAAAAATTTTGGCTGACCGGAAGTGAATTTGCACCTGGGTAGCAACCGTGTAGCTTAGCAACGGGATACTTTAATGGGCCCTTAAAACGGATCCAATTTTGAATAATTAAAACAATGGAAAACAATGTTCGCTCAGACGTAAGGATCGTTCAAGCAGAAAAGTCATTTATATTTATATGACAACGATGGTAGTGTTTCGCGCACCGCACTTTCCATTTGGCAACGCTTTAGAAGAAGAGATTTTTGTTGGAAAACTTTTAGCTTCCGCCCTCAAACTATTCCAAGTGTGACATCTTAACGGAAAAAGGAGAGAGAATACCTCTGCAAGCGACTTTGTTGCAAAATTCTCGTGAAGAACCTAGGCTGCGTTTAAATTAGAGCGCTGTTGTTAAGGTGATTCCTCAGAAATAAAAGTTACCGATGAATTTTTTTGAAACTTTCTCAGAATGTTCTCTACCAAGCACTGTTTCGAAAAATACAATAAAAATGATAGGTCACCATTCTCGTTTAAGAGATGTGATGGGCCAATCTTACCTCATTTGTGCTATTCGTGCTAATCACGCGCGCTATTCATCGGTCCACGTTACATTTTTCGGTAGCTCGAAACATAGTTTATAAAACTAATACTCGGCAAAAATTTGACAGGTAGAAAGTGTCCAGCATATAGAACAATCTCACATAAAATTTGTGGAAACATCACACTATTTGAAATGACGTGGACGTAAAGCGTTCGTAGAGTCGTTATTTTTGCGGTCGTAATTTGCATCACAGAGTAACGATTTCGTGCACTCTTTCACCTATATTTTTTTTTCCTTCCGATGATTTTTATTTACTTTTAAATTAAGTGGGACAATATGCACACTATTATTATGCAATAAAAAAAATAGGTCGCCATGCGCGTTTCAAAGAAAACGAACATTTATTTCGCTATCGAGCTTAGCTTGAGGGAAATTTCTTTCGTTGTGTACGTGCAAGCGCCAATTTGCGCGCGCTAATGACGCAAAAATCGTTCGCAGTAGGGATGCCCAATGCAATACTGAGAAATCACCTTAACTTTATTACACCTTCGGATTCACTTCACACATCAAACCGTTTGATTAACAGCCGCCGATTCATTGACCAGCGCAGTCGGAAATCCGAAAGATTAATCTATGCAATTATTATTCCGTGCATTGAAAAACTGCGCACTGCAAGTACATGTCGCGAAAGACAATAGCATTGTGGTCGATGAGTCTCAAGTGATTTTTTTAAAATTAGCCAATCGTGGCCCAGAATGTGTTCGCGCGTGCATTTAAACTTCGCTGTCGTAATTTTCCAGATTTTCAACTTTGTTGTATTTCTTGCAGTGTTTGAGATTTTTTGGAATTTGAGTCTAGTTTCTTCATCGTTTTAGCAATTATGATTCGCCGTTTATTGTATATTCATGATACGAAGTTAGTTCATTAAATAGTTCGTAAATTTGGAGTCTGAGCCTACAACTCGCTGAAAACAATTCGCAACTGAGAATTAGCCGGAAGATCTCTCTTGAAGCCAATTTTTCTCATTCGAAGCTTCTGCACAAAATTTTTGTCCTCATTTTACGCGATATCATTGCCTTAGGAAATTTCCTTTTGTCTTTCAGTCAATCCTAGTCCAGAACTAAGATGTGTAATTTGCACTGGTGTTACACTTTTTGCACTGGCGTGTTTCACTTGAACTGCATTGCTCTCAGCCAATCAGAATCGAGTAATTTTTTCATGTATATAATAATAATAATAATAACGATAATGATAATGATAATGATAGAGATAGAGATAGAGATAGAGATAATGATAATGATAATGATAATGATAATGATAATGAAATGATAATGATAATGATAATGATAATGATAATGATAGTGATAGTGATAGTGATAGTGATAGTGATAGTGATAATGATAACGATAATGATAATAATGGTAAGAGGACTGAGTGGAGTCCAATTCGGTCTGAAATCATACAAGTAATTAAGAAAATCGGACGACCGCGAAGCGGGAGTGCGATTTGTTAATAACGAGTATGATTACAGACTGTATCGGACGACACGATGTTCTGCTACCAATTAATTATAACAATTTTAATTTCCCACATAAGTAAATAAGAGCTTTTAATAGTCATTTTCAAGTGTCATAATTAAAAAAATAAGGAGAAGAGCCTGCAAAATGGCTGTTAAGTTCTTTTGAAAACAGTCACCGAAGACATAACCTCCACAGTTTTACAAAGTTAGCCTCTTGAATTGGTTACTTAAGTATATTGATTGTAGTCAATGTTGTGATTGGATGATTTAGTGGAGAGGACCTAAAATCATTAGTTCATGTAACTGTCCGATTACAGGTGTCCGATCACAGCCAACTGTCTGATTACAACTTTGCAGATCCCCAGCTCCCCCTGATGAAGGTTTGTATTGCAAACCGAAATATAGGGCAATTTTGTTGAAAATAATTTAATTTTGGCAATATCTGCCGTTGGGATCCGTGTGCCGACTATATTTTGTA
>JAHPZR010006805.1:32500-35000 GCA_019787425.1 Platygyra sinensis | reverse complement strand
ATTTAGGGAAAGTTCATTTAATTTGACAAGGGAGGGGGGGGGGAGATAAAGATATTTAGGGGGGGGGGGGGGCTCCGAAAATTTGACTCACCCGAAAGGGGGCTCTGAGAAAATTGTTGGGCTAGGAGAGGGGCTCTGAAATTTTTACTACCAAAGGGGGAGAGGTGCTCCTAAAAAATTGAACCACTAGAGAGGGGGGCTGCTAAAATTTCAAGCTTCGAGTTTCAAAATCTTCATCCCCCTTGTCATATTAAATGAACTTTCCCTTAGCTAGTAATTTCTAGAACAAACCGAACATGAGGTTAAAATTTTCCTCCATTTACTTCTTTTCAGTTTCATTGAACCATTTTTTCTTTTTTGGTGCACTGCCAGTCACTCTCTCGGCACCTGCTCAGGATGAGGAGAGGGCAGGAGGAATGAGAGGGAAGTTTCATAGGGGAGGCTGAGAATAGGGGGACGCTCTCAGCCTCCCAACCGACTTCTAAACCTTCTAAACACTAACCCTTTGATTCGCTATTCGTTCTATTGACTGACAGGATAACCCTTTCATATAACATCCATGAAAGGTGCTGTCCTTTCAGTCGGCAGACGGCATCCTGTTTTTTTCAGAAACTTGCTACACCTTTTTCGGGTAGCGCCTCCCAGTGTTTTACAGCATCACATAACCATAAACGGAATTTTCACATTTATTTCCCTTGACTTGTTCTTGGTCTTCCAGTCGCTCAAAAACGGACGATGTCACCCTTAATGAGCCAATCGATTTTGTGCCTACATCTTGTGTAAAGCTCGTGCGCACACTCGCCTATATTATCAACTGGATCATTCTCCGAGCGATCTTAATTAAATTATCGAGTTCAACTAACGCAGCGAATCATGACAATCTACTTGTTTGATCCAGTCCAGGATATAACAGATCTTGAGTTATACAAACCGTTTTTAAGCTGCTTGTTTAATACACATCCTAAAAATGGTTGCGCTTTCCATTTTGCAAAGATTCCAAAAATCAGTTTCGGTCGAAAAGCCCGTTTCGGTTTCTTATGACTGGAATATAAGGGGTCACCTCCGGAGGTGGTCCATTTATTTAATTTCGGCCGGAGTATCCCGAAATTCGTCGCGCAAACCGATTCTTTGCCCTTATTAGGGAGAGTGTATCTAATTGTGGAGGGTCGAGAGTCGAGGGTACAATGTCGTTCCATTTTCGTCGGGTATTCCCACCGATCTGTGACCGGTCAGTACGAGAAATCATCAATTCACTGCTGTCCTTCCCACCCTTCCCCCGTCCCGCTCCTTTCAATCTCCAATTTCGTACCCGCGACGTTGCGTTACTGTCACGTGCGACATAGCGAGGTGCTCATCGCGCTGTGGTTTGCTGAAACTGCCGTTCCTGTCAGGAAACACTCTATGGTAAGAAGTAATAATTCCTGAGCATTAATTAGATTATTTGATTGTTGCCTCCTCATTAATACTGCCGTTTTCAAAAAGTGAATTTAAATGTGTAATTCGGCGATCAACTTCGGCCTTAGGCCTTAGGCCTGGTTTAAACGTCGCATTTTACAAGCGCCGAATCAAAGGTCAAAGGGTCGCCCACACTACTCAAGTGACATGTTTTGAAAATATTCTCAGAATTCGCCGTTTTATTTACTCCATTTTTTTTCGGCCGATGTGTAATTAAAATGATTGATCTTCCCCGGAATATACTCTTGTTGGGTGTAACCATGTTCCAGAGTGATTTTTTGAGCCTTGAATATCGTTTAAACGCTGGTAAAAATTGTGATTGCGTGACGCTCGCAATTGTGGTGTAAATTACGCGTAACAAGCCTTTTCTTACACAAGTTTTTCTATACAGCTTTTCAATTGCCCAAGCTGAATTTTTTATATGTTGTAAAGCAATAGTAGGGCTTTGCAGAAATGTATTTTTCACTTGCAATTTCTATGTACCAAGGTAGAAAAGTTGCCTTCAAAAATGCCCTATATTTAGAATTTTTTCAGAGTGTAAAAACTAGGAATATTCGGGTACTTCTAACCTGAAATGAAAATGCAGTTCTTGGCAATATTTTTACATTTTTGTGTTGTAATCATGACATCAAACATACATGTAAAACTGAGATCTTATTGATTGAGCAAGCCGTCTTTCTCCGAGAGAGATGTGAATATGTGTAAGTTTTCGGTTGCAACACTAAAACCGCAATTTTACTTTTTGTTGGATTTCTCAAAATCAAAAACTCTCAGGCAAGTCTTAACTTATCTTCAAAAATAGTTGACCAAAAGGTTTCTCCTGGCAAAATATGAAGAAATCCGTAATTTCAGTTTTGAAAATTAATTCTCGATATTAATTTACAGTCCTCTGCTCCTAATCAGCTAAACAACCAATGTGAATCAGTTGATGTTCATTTACAAACACTAAAGCAACTGATTAATAAAATGGCAATATCTTAGACAAACGTAGCCACGACAGAATGTTTAGGGGCATATGAAGTCACAACAAAGTGGTTCTTTGTTG
>JAHPZR010006805.1:22500-25000 GCA_019787425.1 Platygyra sinensis | reverse complement strand
CTCAAGTCAGCCCGGTCTGACAACAGCAGGTGGCAGATTAAGTCAGCCGGTATCAGGTTACAATACAGTTCTAGGGCACAAAAGTATTTTTCCATAATTTTTTGGTCTTTAAGCATTCTAAAAAGGTATACTTTGCTATGGCTTGGAGTTAAATCTTGGCCACGAAAAAATGTTTACAGGCTGGTGTGTTTTTAGGTTAAGTCCCCCCCAGGAGCCATAATCAGGGACGGAGACCGTAAGTCTTGGGATGCGCGGGGACCCATGATATGGGACAATTTTTCTATTTTTAGAACAAATTGCGCCATCCTGACGTCATATATCCGCGCTGATCCACCCACGTATCTTGGGCTCTCGCGTGGATGTTGTCACGTTGTGTGATGAGATGGTGAGAGTTGCGAGATTCTCTTGCCGATTTTTCACAGCGACGGCAGGATATAAGGCAGAGAAGAAGAACCAGGGCTCTTCTGTGTACTTTTATGCTCTTGTTTAATGGAAAAAGTGTGTTTTTCAGGGTCGAGAATTTCTTTAATTTCGCGCTGTGAATGAATAAAATCCGCTTGCCGGCTAGTTATACGCGTAAACTTTTGTGTTTGTTCTGTAGAGGAAAGTTCTGTAAGAAAACTGTTTACTCCGGTATCGAGTTTATTTGTGGGTTTGCCAAACAATGCTTAATCATAACGAAAACCTGTTTTTGATAGTTTCTTGTTGTTTCTGTCGTTTGGCAAGTTTGTAAAAGTTTTTGAAAGGAAAGTGTGGCGCGAACGAGTAGCTCGTTTGCATAGTGCAGCGCGTGCGCTTTCAACTCCGAGTGGTGTTTTCAGATTGTCAACAAATCGTGAAAAAGATTTGTTTCGTTGTCTTTTGTGCTAAGATACTACTACAATTTTCACCAACGTTCGCCAAAAGGCTACTTACATCCGTGTGTGTTTCTTTCACATAGTGAAACTTTACGCTGCGAAAATAAAATATAGACAAGGAATTTTGACTCAATCGAAATCTTTATTCGAGTTGATTAAAAAAGTGTCATCGTAACTTTTCTGATTATTTCTGCTGTTTTCACATATTTTCAGCTAAGCTTTTAATATGTTCTCAAACATTAATCAACCTTAAACATATTCAAAAACTAGAGATATTATATGAGTCCGATGTACGTTTTCACACCAAAGTTCTAAGTCCAATTTGTCATGTTTTACCAGCTGTGCAAAACACGCATCAGCGGGCGCTCTGATATCGATCACAGAAAATATACTGGATTTTTACACAAACAAATTAAACTAAGCAGCATCTCCGGACATAAACCTATTGTCACTTATTTGGCCTAAACGCTGCTCTATCCAAACATATCCAATTAGTTTTTTTTTCTGTGTTATGGAAAAGCTGTTAATCTTCTTCATATGTGAACTTTAGATTGGAGTAAAGAAGTTCTTGTAAAAGGAGCAGCGGAACTCAACTTGGTCAGCGATATAAAGCGGGACATACCTAAATTCGGCACTGTCTTCACTCAAACTGGAGCAACCTACGGCAAAAATACCTAAGCAAAATTCCAACAGCCATAAAGGCGTTGAGTTGTGGGCCAAAAGCATAAACAATTTCGGGAATTTCGGACGCCATTTTCCCTGCGCGACATCCGCGAAAGATTAGCCTTACATTTTCACCAATGTAGCGGCCCTTAATATAACCAGTTTGATAAGGGTTTATTAACGTTGGCAAGACTTTTTCGATTCTCTTGGCTATAACTTTAGCGAGAATCTTGTAGTCGACGTTCAGAAGTGAGATGGGCCTTTTTTGCATTCTCCTTTGTTTACCAATCCTTCACAAGAGTTCTTTTCTTCCTCACTTAGTGCGGTTACGTTTTCTGGAATAAAAAAAGGCGAGTTTTTAAAATTTTTAGGATTGATATTGGTGGAGCGGTATAACGATTCATAGAACTTTTTTTCTTCTTCTAAAATTTCGAATTGATCTTCTATATAACAGTTATCCCCAACTTTGAGTTTTGAGACTGTTTAAATATCATGATGTCGTTTTTCTAAGCTATAGAAATACTTTGTGTTGCGTTCTCCTTCTTTATGCCATCTCACTTTTCTTCTCAGGATTGCACCTTTAGTTTTGGTCAACATGATTTT
Source organism: Platygyra sinensis (assembly GCA_019787425.1). Taxonomy (NCBI): domain Eukaryota; kingdom Metazoa; phylum Cnidaria; class Anthozoa; order Scleractinia; family Merulinidae; genus Platygyra; species Platygyra sinensis. The sequence continues at coordinate 22,877 of JAHPZR010006805.1, read as the reverse complement.
TTTAAGATGTGATCTGGCACGTTGAAGTTCTAGTAAGATGTTTCTGTCGTGCGGGTTTTTTTTTTGCTTTGACTTGGAGGTCATTTAATTTTTTGTGCAGTACTTTTTCTTCATCTCGATATATTTTTGCTTTTCGTTTAGAGTATTGGATCGTGAAACCTCTTATCTCCATTTTTATGAGGTCCCATTTTAAACCTAAATCACGAGTCTCGTTGTATTTCTCTTTAAAGATTGGAATGTTTATCTTAAGTGCTGTTACGTATGCTTCATCTTTAAGTAAAGCTGTATTAAATTTCCAGAAGCCCGGTCCTCTTTTCTGGTTTAGGTAATTAGACTGTAGAACAAGTGAGACAGCGGAGTGATCAGATTCGGGTGTG
>JAHPZR010006805.1:12500-17500 GCA_019787425.1 Platygyra sinensis | reverse complement strand
AATAATTAATCAATAAATTTACATAGCGGCAGACAGGAAGATATTAATAAAGTAAACAGTGCAGTCAAACCTTTTCTAAATAACCCAAGTAGACCCTGGACGAAAATTTTTGACACCTCATGAACATAGCGCCTTAATGACTGTTCAAAACACTGCAGTTAAAAGTTACCACCAAGCGTAACGTATTAACGCTACTTCGTTTTTTCCATTTATTTTCCATTAACCACACAAAAGATAAGAAAAAAAAAAACAATAACGCAATACAATAGAGATTTATGATAACTTAAAGACGATAACTTAACAATTTTAAAGGTTGTAATGGTAGGGAAGCCCATATAGAAGCCGGGGGCTTATAAACTATAGGATTCCTGACAATCTAGAGTAAATCATACAAATTATTGGGACAGCATGAAATATTAAAATGTATTACAGGTATATATAAAAAGAAAGAAAGGAAAGGGAAAGAAGAAGTATGTAGCTCAACAAAGAGTATATTTGACTAAGAAAGAAGGAATTTTTAAGTCTATTGCCAAACAAAGGGATGCTTTCACTATTTTGAATTTCAGGACTCAACGAGTTGAAAAAACTTAGGTCCTTGAAACCGAATTGAGAAGTTTCGAATATTAGTTCGACAGTGAGGTATGTAATAAAGGTTGCAATTTCTAGTATAACGCGAATGCAACTGGCTTGCAAGAGTAAACATACTACGAAAATAATTAGGAAGTAAACCTCTTTTAAATAGATACATAAATTTATCTATCTTGTAGAAACAAATGTCAAAGAATTTCAAAATCCCGTGTTCTTTGAAAAGAACATCAGTGTGAGAATCGAATGCGTTCATTTTTCTTACTTCTAAAAACCACTTTGTTTTTCCTTCTATCCCTAATTTTTGACGGTTGTTGGTTAATAAAACGAAAATGTCACATAGAAACTAGCGGCCCAAAGAGTAACTTTATTTGTGACAATATACCGACAAACCCATTTTGTTTTTCCCCGGCCGCTCTGAGGTGAATAATACTTGGCTAATCACCTCCGAGCTAGCCAATCAACGCGCGCGAAAAGTACTATTCACTTGTGTGGTATATACTAATTACAATTGTTAGTGAACGAGTGCAGTAAATACCGATAATTCACAACCAATGAGTGCGTTAACATATTTATTAGTCAAATTGAATACACTGCAAACAAAAATTGACAAACTTTGAGTCAGCCGAAGCCATGGTGTAATGACAGTAGTGTATTGAATTTACACCACGGCTATTACACCACGATAATGACGTCAAGGAGGTTGTTTCGTCACAACCCAGTACCACGTGGTACAAATCAACAAATCAAATCAGAATTCGTACAGTGTATGAAATTTGAATAAGAATGAGATTTATTGTCACGGTAGTATAATTAAGCCACGATTACTTAATCTCTCAATAATAACCATAATAGAATTTTTATCCATAGAGCTTAGCTGGAAGAGCGCCAGACTTGCTGAATAGTTGTAATTTTGTTTACTTGCACAATTTATGGTTTAAGCCGGCTAACATTTAATCAGCTACCTAAGCAATGTGAATCAGTTAATACTAAAGCAATTAATAAAATAGCAATATCTTAGACAAACATAGCCACGATAGAATGTTTAGGGGCATATGAAGTCACAGCAAATTGGTGCTTTGTTGCCATGAATCCAGCTTGGTCCACAATCGAGTATTCTACGTGCAAGTTGCAAGTGGCATGTGACATGACGCCCGTTTGGAAATCTGCATTTCAGGTCCCCCGGAAAATTACATCTTCCCTTGTCTGAACACAATGTCAATTCAAGATCTGCAAGGAAATAGATTAGATGGTCAAAGCATTAAAGCAATTCAGGTCAAAGCAACTCAGTTTGACCTGGCACGCTAATATTCAACAAGAATGACGTGTAAGTTTATTTTTCTAATCTGTTTCTTCAGCTAAACATTTAACGCTTAATGACTGGTCCCGAGGGGAACAATAAATTTTTTTGTCCCGAGAATCTCAATTAACCTCGTTTCCAGGGTCTCTCATCTTACCGCCCCCTGGAGCGAGCGAGGGATGGTAACATGTGAAAGTCAAGGAAAGAGGTTCAATCTCAATGTTTCCCGAGACGAAGCCTAGGGAAACAAAATTTACTGTTCCCCAAGAGACCAGTAATTAGGTGATTTGTTATATAGCAAAAAGAAAAAAAAGCAAATTTTTAAGCCGCCTTCAAGTACACGATCTGATCACTTGTAAAAGCGGTCATCATTTTGAATTCGTAGGTGACAGTGAACTGAACGTCATAGTTTTGCAATGTTACCCGCTCACGGCATTTGGCGGTAACCAGTTTCTTTGTTAAATGTCCTGTGACCATGAATTAGCCAATGAATCGGGGAACGCTGCAGCGGGAAAACGCCAGGTATACAAAAGAAATACAATAACCTATTGACACTCCCCTAATGGGGCTTTTCAGCGACGACAGAAAAGAGCTAAACTAATTAAGTTAAAAAAAAAAGTTTACAATACAACATACAAAAATACTAAAATGTAGTGACATACCATCATGACGTGCTATTTACAAAGTCAGTAAGCAATTTGTTTTTCAGCTAAAATTTAAAGGTAGAAATCGGTTTTAAGGGTTTAGTCTAAATTGTCCCAGATGTGCACCATATGGCAATGAAACGTTCTCTGTCCAGCACTCGACTCACTTGCCGCAATTCTTGTCGTGAATTGATTACTGAGGTAACGGGGCGCTTGACAAGACATACAATAGGCCCTTTGCACGACCCGGTCACATGGTACAAAATTACATATACTGGTGAGCAAAAAGCACATTGGGACTTTCAAAACAATGCCCCTCCCTTTGTTTTGGAAGATCCCACTGCGCAACTTGCTCACCAGTATATTTAATTTTGTGCCATGTGACCGGGTCGTGCAAAGGGCCTATTAAATGCCATGACAGCGTCACGATAGAACAGATTTTGTTTCACTGCAAGACAACGTAGAAACTCTTAATTGCGTTTGTTACGTGATCAAACTTCCTGGTTTCTTCTAATAATACGCACAGCAAAGTTCTGCGCGGACTGTAGTCTACAGATATTTTCGTTCGAGAGTGTTTGACCACACTGTGGAACAGTATTAACTAATGACTTAAAGCGTTTATTACTGATCACCAGTTGTTCACGATTCAAGAACAGATATATAGTTTAAACTCGACTAACTTTGACTTGACACACAAAATGGGGGTGGTTTTCAAAACATGGTCGCCAAAACGTTATAATTGCAGGTCTAGAACAACTCCAAGATCTTTGGTCGAGTACAATACATGCGAGAGCAAGATCTTTCCCTAAAAGAGTTATTTTTGAAGTCGGGGAGTTTGGCAAGTAATTGTCGGCTTCCAAAAACTTTAAGTTTTGTTCTCTTCAGATTTCAAGTAAAAGAAGAACATTTTTGATGGTACATAACAATGCCATTTTTCTTCACGCTCTTCTGGCAACTCAGCTTGTATTTTATTTACTCTATCCTTTAACTAAAGCCATTTTTATGATGGACTATGAAATGTATCATTACAAATATGGAAACGTTAAGCGCAGATACAGCCATAACAGACAGGAGATTGACTTACATCGTGCGGAAGAGGGAAGAGGAAAGAAACCTATGGAAACCAGACAAAACAAACCATACCGCAAAACTTCTCAGCCTGAGAATTAAGACAGAATAATTATTCATTACTGGAGTGTAAATATGCATTTCAAGGACAAAACCTACATACCATTTTGCTTTTAGTTTCAGCAGATCGACCGTATGAAGCTCTCTTGAGGCTTGGACTGAAAGAATAAAGGAGACTTCTGCTTTCTCTCCTCGTTAAACTTGTCTCTTGACTCCTTTGTGGAAGATTCATATAGAGAAACTGTTAGTATCTTCCTCTGCCACTGAAGGAAGTAAAACAAGCACTAAAGCGACGTGATGCGCATATTTTGGTCACAAAACTGACACAGAAATACCGGAAATATGTTCATGTTTTGCTTTCTTCTGCACAGTGTTTACGACTTAGTTAAAGGTCAACGCTCCGGGATGCTTATGTCTGCTTCATGTGCTGCCGAAACATAAACTTCGGAGAATAACAATTATATTTTTTTGTGGTTTTTTTGTTTCTCTTTCAGAAATTGCGGTAAATTGATAAACCTCTCGATCGTCTTGTTGCTAGCTATTTACATACTGACCCGTTTCAAATTCTCCACTCAGTGTCGCTGTGAGTTGACACTTTCTTCCTTTTCTGCCTGTTTTTTCCTCCAACTGATCTCCTCATTCGCTAAAGCTAGACGGGATGTTTTCTTAAAGTGGCACGTACCATGAACATCAACTTATAGGAGTCATCGGACTTTTACTTGAACGCAGAGAAGCGAGTAATGTCATATTAGTCTCTGACTCTCTGGAAACTGATTTGTTTGTTTTGCTTTGTTTTATTATTCTCTTCATTCATTACTTAATTACAACGATATTAAATAGAGCAAGAAATGGCATGGAGAAAGGCACAATATAGTAAGGTTGATGTTATGGCTCTTTAAATACTGTACAGATGTATGCTACATTATAATTTATCTAGAAGACTCTGAAGACTGTTGCCAAAGGAAGTAAAGTAAGTGTTGAATTAGGATGACTGTGAATTGGCCCTTTTTTTACTGCTTCTTTTATACAGAAAATGATGTCCTCATGTGCGCTTAAACAAGACGGGATGTCTTCTAACAGTAGCACGTGCGACAAACATTGTCGTGTGACTTAAATTGACCTTTTAATTCGAAACACAAAAGCCGATAATATTTCCATTGCTTGCTTTTTTAGCACAGTGTTAACCATTAAAAGGTCATTAAAAGTCATGACGTTCACCGTGATGCGATGTGTCAGGAGTGTTTTTGATTCAGAGAATAAAGATTTTGGTGTTCAATGAAGTTCTTTTTTTCTGTTAGAGTGACTTCCCTTGTCGAAACGATTTGCTTTATATTAATTTACAA
>JAHPZR010006805.1:5000-10000 GCA_019787425.1 Platygyra sinensis | reverse complement strand
GAATTTAGCCGTTTATAAGACAATGTATGGGAATGCTTCGAAAATTGCTCTAAATGCTACCTGTGGAAAAAAATTTCAATAAAATGGCTTACCTTATGTTTACATTACGATATTTCGATGTCTCTGGGTTCCTGGAGGTGGTTTAGAGCCATTTAGGCGAGTTTTACGTTCTGGCGGTTGGCTTCCCCTAAAGAAAAACACAAGGCAGGCGACCCACTGGCCCAACGGTCCGCACTCAAAGCTCCGTAAATTCCACAAAACGGTCCAATCTCTCCCAAATTGCCTCATGACAGCCTTCGATAACTCTTCTTCCCATTCGCTTTTTACCAAGTGTCCAAGGTTTATCTTAACCACCCAAGAATCGCTGGTTTTCCAACTCTAGCTTTCCATTTCTGCCCCGTCTCGATCCGAATACGTTTCTCTTGGGCACAAGATTTGAATTTCAAGCTTAGCGACCGCACCATCGTGACAAAGTCGCCTCCAGCCGTCGAGTGGCACGGGGCATTTTTGATCATGCAAATTACACCGTGCCGCGGTCCCCAGGGACATTTTACCGGAAACAGCGGGAAATTAATCCGGATGACTGAGAGCGCGTCTATATATCGTGCATCAAGTCACTCGATGTTTCCGGGGATTCGGTAGCGCGCTATATAAACACTATTAGTCAGTTGTTCAGTTACTCGTTGCTATCTCTCGCTGCAGGATTAGAGTGCTTCTAGGCGCTACTTTCAGTGAAACGTTCTTAACAGCGCTTCTGCTGAACATTGTTCACTGGTTCTATTTCTACCATAATACGAATGAACAGTGGCTGCCACACCATTTTCGTAAACTTTACACGCGATTCCACTGGAGCAAACAACAGCGACTTTCAGACCACGTTCTCTACAGTCTTGTCTGATGGAGTTTACAACAGTAGATTTTCCTGCTCCAGCTTGGCCTGTAGTCAGAAGGTTATGCCCACCGCTAGCAAAACGAAGAATTTCAGCTTGTTCGTCGGTGAGGGTTTTGCTTATGATTTCAAGCCACGATGAAACTTCACACCCTGTGACAAGCGACGATTTTGAAACTTTCACTTCAATTAACTGAAATCCTAGACACGAGGACAAACTTGAACTAAACTCCGAAGAGGGAAGCGGCGTTTCAAATTTTTAGCAACTGTATTTCTTTAGTCTGATAGATCTAAAAGAACTATAAGCTGCTCCAGGTGCTCGTTGCGATATATTTCCCGCTGTTTCTGGTAAAATGTCCCTGGGGACCGCGGCACGGTGTAATTTGCATGATCAAAAATGCCCCGTGCCACTCGACGGCTGTAGGCGACTTTGTCACGATGGTGCGGTCGCTAAGCTTGAAATTCAAATCTTGTGCCCAAGAGAAACGTATTCGGATCGAGACGGGGCAGAAATGGAAAGCTAGAGTTGGAAAACCAGCGATTCTTGGGTGGTTAAGATAAACCTTGGACACTTGGTAAAAAGCGAATGGGAAGAAGAGTTATCGAAGGCTGTCATGAGGCAATTTAGGAGAGATTGGACCGTTTTTGTGGAATTTACGGAGCTTTGAGTGCGGACCGTTGGGCCAGTGGGTCGCCTGCCTTGTGTTTTTCTTTAGGGGAAGCCAACCGCCAGAACGTAAAACTCGCCTAAATGGCTCTAAACCACCTCCAGGAACCCAGAGACATCGAAATATCGTAATGTAAACATAAGGTAAGCCATTTTATTGAAATTATTTTCCACAGGAAGCATTTAGAGCAATTTTCGAAGCATTCCCATACATTGTCTTATAAACGGCTAAATTCGTAACGCAATCGTCAACAGACTAATGTCACGTATTAATCGTATTCAACGTCTGGGCCGCCTGTGTTCTGAGTAGTTCTCATAAAAGATTAACAACAAAACAAGACAACACAAAGCAAAAGAAAATAAAATAAAAAAAAAAAATCGTATTCAAACTATTAATCTTTGTGCAAAATTTTTATAATCATTTTTATCATGTTCTTTGAACTTGATAATGTTGGCATGGAATCATCGAATTGTTGTTCGGTTTGACTATAGCTGATATTGAAATAATAATAATAATGATAATGATAATGATGATGATGATGATGATGATGATGATGATGATGATGATGATGATGATGATGATGATGATGATGATGATGATGATGATGATGATGATGATAATGATAATTGAGACCTCAGTAAACAGTTTAAAATGACATTTTATACTGGTTTTGCACTGCTCTGAGGCAATCTTTAGGGTAAAGTAGTGATTGGAAAAAAACGAAGAAAAGGATATTAAGCGAGATAGTTAGAGAAAAAATAAAGAATGAATAACAAAAAAAGAATTTGGGTATTTCCTAAGAACGAAGAATTCCAACCCGGTTGTGACTCGAACCCACAACTGTCAACCACTCTAGTCCATTGCACCACAGAGGCTTCACTTCTAGAGTACACAAGATTTGCTGCCCTTATTATATTCTGTTTATTTCTAAACACCACTTTGTTTTTGGTTCTATCCTTCATTTTTGACGGTTGTTGCATGGTCGTTAAAACTTAAATATCACAGAAATACCACAATCATAATGCAATTATCGTTCCCCGAGAACTGTTTTCCTGTTGTGCACGGGCTCCTCAATAATAAAAAATAAGTTAACATGGCTCTTGTCATCACCTCATCTGCACAGTCTAAAGTGCCCGTTCAAACTGCAGTACTCAGTGCAGTTATTACCAAACATAATTCTAAAGAGACTCTCTTCTTCTAACGGTTAATAATTAATTAAAATAGCGGCAGAAAGGAAGATATTAAAAAAGTAAACAGTGTAGTCACACCTCTTCTATCCCTGGACGAAAATTTTTGACACCTCATGAACATAGGGCCGGACTGACTGTTCAAAACACTGCAGTATTTATTAAAGTTACCACCAAGCGTAACGTATTAAGGGTGCTTCGTTAAGTTTTATGCGCAAGGAACCGGGATTTAGAAGTTCAAATAAATTACCATTGACACGCATCGAAACTTAGGGAAAGAAATGAAGATTAAACCAAAAAGGAGATCTACAGATTTTCCATATTACTTAAAAAGGAAAATTTTCTCCCCCGGTGGGACTAGAACCCACAACCTTTAAATGAAAAGTCCAAAACGCTAGTCTATGGCACCATTGGGGTTTCATGTCTAAGAAGTGAAACATTTTTGCATTCATTTTCCTTACTTCCAAAGACCATTTTGTTTTTCCTTCTACACCTAATTTTTGACGGTTGTTGGTTGATGAAACGAAAATCTCATATAGAAATTTAACGTACTGTTAACATGTGAAACGAATAAATGGCAAAAGAAGCTTTAAACTGAAGATTTCCAGTGCTATAAAAGCTGTGTGCACTGACCTTTTTCTAATGATGCAGCAAATCAAAAAGGATCTGCAACGTTCAAGTTCTAAAGGAGTCGGTATCATTTTTTGGGATTTCGCATTTGAAATAGATTGCCCTTGAAACGCATCGACACATAGCAAGAGAAATTCCCACCGGGGGTGGGGTTTTTCCCTTTTGAGAAATATTACAAATCCTTTCTTCAGGTTAATCTTCATTTCTCTTGCTATGTGTCGATGCGTTTCAAGGGCAATCTATTTCAAATGCGAAATCCCAAAAAATGATACCGACTCCTTTAGAACTTGAACGTTGCAGATCCTTTTTGATTTGCTGCATCATTAGAAAAAGGTCAGTGCACACAGCTTTTATAGCACTGGAAATCTTCAGTTTAAAGCTTCTTTTGCCATTTATTCGTTTCACATGTTAACAGTACGTTAAATTTCTATATGAGATTTTCGTTTCATCAACCAACAACCGTCAAAAATTAGGTGTAGAAGGAAAAACAAAATGGTCTTTGGAAGTAAGGAAAATGAATGCAAAAATGTTTCACTTCTTAGACATGAAACCCCAATGGTGCCATAGACTAGCGTTTTGGACTTTTCATTTAAAGGTTGTGGGTTCTAGTCCCACCGGGGGAGAAAATTTTCCTTTTTAAGTAATATGGAAAATCTGTAGATCTCCTTTTTGGTTTAATCTTCATTTCTTTCCCTAAGTTTCGATGCGTGTCAATGGTAATTTATTTGAACTTCTAAATCCCGGTTCCTTGCGCATAAAACTTAACGAAGCACCCTTAATACGTTACGCTTGGTGGTAACTTTAATAAATACTGCAGTGTTTTGAACAGTCAGTCCGGCCCTATGTTCATGAGGTGTCAAAAATTTTCGTCCAGGGATAGAAGAGGTGTGACTACACTGTTTACTTTTTTAATATCTTCCTTTCTGCCGCTATTTTAATTAATTATTAACCGTTAGAAGAAGAGAGTCTCTTTAGAATTATGTTTGGTAATAACTGCACTGAGTACTGCAGTTTGAACGGGCACTTTAGACTGTGCAGATGAGGTGATGACAAGAGCCATGTTAACTTATTTTTTATTATTGAGGAGCCCGTGCACAACAGGAAAACAGTTCTCGGGGAACGATAATTGCATTATGATTGTGGTATTTCTGTGATATTTAAGTTTTAACGACCATGCAACAACCGTCAAAAATGAAGGATAGAACCAAAAACAAAGTGGTGTTTAGAAATAAACAGAATATAATAAGGGCAGCAAATCTTGTGTACTCTAGAAGTGAAGCCTCTGTGGTGCAATGGACTAGAGTGGTTGACAGTTGTGGGTTCGAGTCACAACCGGGTTGGAATTCTTCGTTCTTAGGAAATACCCAAATTCTTTTTTTGTTATTCATTCTTTATTTTTTCTCTAACTATCTCGCTTAATATCCTTTTCTTCGTTTTTTTCCAATCACTACTTTACCCTAAAGATTGCCTCAGAGCAGTGCAAAACCAGTATAAAATGTCATTTTAAACTGTTTACTGAGGTCTCAATTATCATTATCATCATCATCATCATCATCATCATCATCATCATCATCATCATCATCATCATCATCATCATCATCATCATCATCATCATCATCATCATCA
>JAHPZR010006803.1:0-12994 GCA_019787425.1 Platygyra sinensis | reverse complement strand
ACAAAGAAGAGCGCACAGGCAAGCCTGGGTCTACCCTCGACTACAGGGATGGTTTGAGGAAATGTATAATAAACCGGCTCCTTCGAGCCCTTTGGAAAGACCAGTTTCAGGATAACACGAGAAACATTTGACTTTATTTGCCAGCTCGTTAAAAGGGACTTACAGAAAGAAGAGCGGGAAAATAAATTTCATGTTTATAAAATATGAGTCCACAAATGTATTGAAATTACTGCATTTGTCCAAAAAGATGACAAACAGTCATCAAAATAAGCATGGTTTAGATAGACAAGAGATGTACCCACCTCTTTTTTTGGTAACTAGGACTAACTAGATTATTATCTGGGGTCAAGTCAACTTTGTTCTTGCCGCTGTTGTCAGGGCAACTTAATAGAGTTAGGTTTACCATGGTAAACTGAAAATTGGGGGTCACACTTGCGGTGCCGTTAACCATGGTAAACTTGAGTTTACCATGGTTAACTTTCTCCAGTGTGACCTCGACCAATATCATGTTGTTGTTATTTCTCTGTTAGTATACTCACTTAGGAGGTTGGTTGGACGCATCTCGATATGCCTTTTAAATGTGACAGCGTGATGCTGTTAGTGAGTTTATATGAGACAGCACGTAGCTGTGTAGCCGCGCGATGCGGTTCGATTCTAGTCAATACCCACAATTTGACTCTTTCTCACCACGGAGTCTCCAGTAGCTCGGCGGTAGAGCATCCGACTAGATCACAAGAGAACTTGATTCTCTGAGGAAGCAGAACCCTGTGATATGAGACGCGAAAATCAGAGGCGTGAAACAGACCAATCGTCGAGACAAGAGTGTGGATATGCCATGTTGACCCCTGGCACAATGATGGTAATTTCATTTTAAGTGTTCATACATAAGCATCCACGTCTGAATAATAAAAGCTCGTTGAGGACTTAACCGCCGTTGCTGTCCTTAACCTTTTTGTATTTCAGTTTCAAGTATAATTTCTTGTGTTTTGCATGGGTACAAGGAGATACTTCCTATGCATCGCTGGTCAAAAGTAAAAAATGGAGACTCTATCAATGAATCTTCTGTGGCCGCTTCTCCTTTGTTGCAACACGATGACGAACATCATGATCAGCTGCCCACATACGTCAATATGCGTTCAGCAAACTATGCGAATATATAACTCGGTAGATGAGAGGGAAAGTGAGGACAAAATTTGTTGATACTTGCCTTGGGTTCCACTCGATTTCGAGATTTTTGTTTAAGAGACATTAGCTTAGTTTGTGGTTAATTGAGGCTAATGCTTCGGTCATACTGTCACCTTAATAAGGGACACAGTCAGCTGGTGCACATGCGCATTAGATACCATTTCATAGCTAATTTGCATATCACATAGGCGGGACGCCGATCCATACTGATTTTTAACCAATTATGATTAAAACAAATATCATAGGTTGAGCAAAAGCACACTTAAAAACAGTCCTTTTAGTAAACGATTGAAAATCGAACAAAACACTTTGATTTCAGGTTGAGGTGAACTTTTACCGAAGTAAGAAAGCTAGTGTCCAGGTCAGCATGGTCCCAAAACTAACTGAGTTCCTTTCAGTTAATGTCATCAGTGCCCCAGGAAACTAGACAGACCTTCAAATGATTCTGGCAGAATTAATGGCGGCGATGTTCAGAAATCTCGAAATTTTTAATTTAAACATATTCAGAAACACTTCTTCCTAAAACTGCTGTCAAAGGCGATGCTATGAATGATTACTCCAGTATTTAATTACCACTTAACAATAAACAATTAGTCAGATCACAAGGATATGGTACAATTTTTATTAAAAGGAAGAGTGGCTTTAGAAGTTCATGTTACAACATTGCCGAATGTTGGAGAATGAGCAGAGTGCACAATAAGAATTCTAACGTCTCCATGCAGACGTTCTTTCCTTGACATATTTTATCAATGATACCATTCATAGACAACGTAAGTACTAAGTGATAGATCCTGCAAAAAGGATACTTTTTGTTTAGTTAAAGCGACTTCATAGTTCAGTTGCTGTTCCTTAAACTATGCTACATGTATTTATAGAAACTAACCAGGAGGCAACTCGTGTTACACGTTTTCTTTTCTATTAGAATATACGTTATAAGAATATTGAGGTTGACACTTGGATAATTCTATAAATACTTTAACAATAAACCTAAGGACGTATAGTTTTCGTCATGTAGTATTAGATCTCTTCATTCTTTCAGTTTGTGAAAACGTTAAGTGAACACGTTAAGTGAACACGTTGAACATGTTAAGCACTAACAGTACCGGGATCAAAACTTTAGGATCACCTTTTTGTGTGGATAAACAGCTTCATTATTAAATTTAAAAAAGAGATCATGTCAGGCCACAAATTGGAAAAAATTAAATAAGCGCACTCCCCGCCTCCACCCACCCACCCCTCGATTAAGCGTCCTCCGTCTTCTCTTAAATTTGAAAACAAGGCCCCGGGCCCGGATTTGCGATAATTGGTAATAAGATTTCTGTCTGTAATCATACTCGTGATAAACAAATCAGACTCCCGCTGCGCCGTCGGCTGATTTTGTTATCACTCGTGTGATTTCAGATCGAATTGGACTCCACTCAGTCCTATTACCATTACTTACCATTACTTATTACTTGCTTGCAGTCTGCCTCCAAATATACTTTAACGCCATCAGTTATGATGTAAGGGAGATCATCTGACGTTGGTGTCAGTATGGTCCATTTTACGGTATTCCTGTAATCTAAATGCTAGAATGTTTACAAGAATATTTTCAGCCTAAAATCGGCAGAAAATTAGAAGCATTCACCCTGCGCTGGAAAAACAATATTCTTAATTATAAAAACACAGTAATTGAAACCCGGACATGTTTCATGAAGTACATATGACAAGGGTGCTAAGAAGGACATTGAGGAGTAACATACAATCGTTAATTAACCATGAATGGATTTTCGTCAGCGTTCGTAGGCATGGTCTGAAATAATTCGTGGAAGAAAACGCCTTTGAGAGCTATCGATGGATCGAATTTACACCCACCTTTGTTAGATATCAAATAGTCTTTAATTTGGGAGCACCTGTTCGACTCCAAACCCGAAAGTCAAATCAGTCATTTGCTTTCGGTGTATTAACCCCCGAAAACGTTTACAACCCATCAAATGACTGACTGACCGAAGGAGCTAGCGAGCGAGCGAGTGGGTGAATTAATTCTTCCCCAGCTAAGTACTGCTATAAACTCTTCCAAACTACTTTATCACTCATAAAGAATAATACTTTTTCCACAGCTCATAATCGAAACTTTAGTTCTTAGGCCTGGCAAACAACTTCCTGTCACGCTTTCATGACGATAATACCGCCCTAGCAAGCATGTTCCTGTTCGTGAATTCCGGTCCGCGTTTTTCGCTTGTAAATTCAAGACCATGGCACAGTGATTTTTAAATGAGAATCACAAGCAGCATCTGTCAGTTAAAGACTCTGTTTTAAGTAATTTTAATCGTTACGTCGGTTATAAGTAGGAAAATATCAGAGTGGCTGGTATAGTTATTTGTTGAGAGTGTCCGCTTAATGATGAAGGGAACAATGTTTAGACTATTTCTTTATCGGTAAAGACTTCTTGCAACACCGACGGTAAAACACGGTTTCCGTCAATTTTGTTTCCCTTTTCTGTTTTCCATGTTCGTGTTTATCGTTGTCTCCCTCGTAAGTATTTTTCCTATTAGAAGGTATGTATGTGCTTACATATTGACGGTTTCCCATTCTTTTATTTTTTTTTGTCTTTTGTTAGTCATTATTAGGCGTGGATACGCGAAGCGTAGAAACGACTTTTGGTATGGGTAGAATATGCAAATGTGTCACTCACTCAGATGTAAACAAATCGATATGTCGACGGCAGACCAATTGAAATCGATTTTCCCAAACAATGCCGGAACGCCTAAATTAGTACTCGTCGAGTCGCGGCGGCACATGCACGTGTAACCGAGTCAAAACTGGTTAAAAGAATGGGCATTGAATGCGAATAGTCTTTCACTCCTCGAGAAGTTTACTCGTCGATCCTCCAAGCTCACACGGGGTTTATAAATAGTGAGCCTTTTTCGAGTAAATCTTACGAGCGAAACTTCGAGCGAACCTCTGATCTATGAGCACTCACCAGCAAAGTTATGAATCAAACGTAAGCTCGGACAAAACTACTGGAAACATCAGTAGCAAAACTGATCAGTTCATAATATCCAATCAAAACACTCTTGAGGCGAAGCAGAACGAAACGCAGTAAGAAGACTTGCCGGATGGTAACAGAAGCCATGGAAAACGAAGAAGTTGCTCAAAGTCCACTCGTTTTAGCAAAGGCGCCCGCCGTGATAGAGAACCATCAATTTATCCGTGGAAGAAAATTCTGAACTTATTTAAGAAATGAAGCAATTAAGAGGTATGTAAGATCTCATATCGTGAATTGTGTACCACATTCATCAGCGTTGAAGAAGATTTCATCGTTTGATCGCTGTAATTATCTTAGCGCAGTGGCTATCCCTACAGCACCCGTACAGCGACTTGTATTTACTATTCGTACGGGAGTGTACGGAAGATTTCATTGAATTTCTCTGTAATTGCTGATTCTTCCTTATCCAAATGATTGTGTTTAGCTTTAGAAAAATTAAGCGATTCTAGTGACTGCGGTTTCTTTGGAGCCAGATTAATTTTGCGTTATCTCTGCATGCTAATCGAAGGTATAAATACTCACGCACATGTCACGCAACAAGAAAAGACAGTACAGCGACTTGTATCTGCTTTTCACACGGGGTTCCTCTAGTATAACTAAAGTTACCATTAAATTTAATAATGGCTAACCTGTTATTGAATGTCGTAGTTGAACACTTTCCTCAGACAATACCTGTCCAGCTGTATTTTCGTGGAGCAGTTTGCGTTACAAGATTTCTCACCTGATTTGGAAGGAGAAAACGTTCGAAGCAATTCTATCCTCCGGTAAACTCAGCGTGAGTAGCCGGACTATATACGAAAAGAGCTGTCTGACGCTGAGAAATTCAGAGAACTTATCGTGATCGGTAGTAACTTCAGCATTTCCGTGGACTCCCGTATTCCCTGCTGCGTTCGCACGCAAACTAATCTGGCTCAAATAAACGGGCTCGTAGGAATAGAAAACACAAGTCGCCGTACGGGTAACTTACGGACTGAAGATGATATAGATTTATATCGAAATATTACAAGCACATAACATCGTTTCCTTGCACTTGTTGTCTATCAAGTTTAGTCACAATGCAATTACTCGGTATAGCATTTATTCTTTACGTATTATTTTAGATTATATATGTCACACCAAGCTGCACATTGGCTAATGCACTTGTTATACAAACAGTTGCTGATGCTTTGAACTTGAACTTTGAACTAAAATTTACAAGCAGTCTGAATAAACAGCCTGTAAATTCAATTTTATCTACTTCTCTGGTTATACTAGACCTTTCAAAAGTTACCAATTATAAACTTATTATAGGCATCCACGCCTTCTTCATAGTTTCCTTTGATTTTTATTCGTGTTCCGGGGAATCGAGTCTGCTTTCCTGATTTGAAGTATACATAACAATATTCAAGATTCTTATGAACTTGTGAATGTCACAAAATACTGTGATGTGAATTAAATATCTATTAATTTAAAAAAAAATTACAGGCATGCGTAGCAAACAAAGCAATACACTGTAAAATGGGACTCGGCTGGATGATGAGTAAGACTCTGAGTCTCTCGTTTTCACAAACACGCTAAACATATTCTGTAATTAATTTTTCAGCTATTATTCTACGATTGTTTTTTATTGATCTTTAAATGGCAGAGTTTGACTCACAACTGTCAAGTACATCCGCTTCATTTAAATTATAAATTATAAGAATGGCTTACGGCCTACAAAATGCTTTTCTTCAGTCGTCAGTCTCAAACCTTTTTAAAATTGCCGAAAAATACTTAAATAGCCAGCTTCATTGACTTACCCATAACCATTAAAAGAACACTAAGGATAGCCAGATATTTCAGATATTATCACAATTTTGTAAGCGATGGAGTTAGTTCCCTTGTTAAATCAACTTCCTGCATATCTCTGCGATTTCAAATTACTGGTATCATACCAGTTTCTCATTATTTTGCTACTGTGCATAAATAGTGCAAAGATATCTGAAAACATTGTTCCACTCCTTTTCGTTCACTTTGAACGATCCGTTTTGAATCCCCCTCTTTTTGTCCACGATAAATTTACACCGCATATTTTCTGGTGTTTCGATTTTGCAGTAGTGGTGGCGCTAATATTGGCAAATAACTTCCCAAGTGGCTGAAGCGCCACCTTCAAGTTGAATCTGACACAATTCTTTCATTATTTTGCTTTCCATCAGTTTAGCCTCGCACGAGCCAAAAAACTTCGTTTTTGGTGATGGAGAGAAGAATACCCTTTGCGTTCGTGATAGTCATTCTTGTCTTGCTTTTCAGATTAGCAGAACAAGGGAATGCTGGTGAGGAACCTATCTTTATTTACTTTACTTCTCACAATTTTGATGCATCTTGCTTTGTTTACGGAACAGAGTGTCGCTTTGTAGCCAATGTTACTGCCGCGCCCACGTAGCAGACATAATCGTTGAGCAAAGAGCAACAATTTTGTACCAAATTTAAAAAAGAAACGGTTCAGAAACAGCAAAAAAAATGCTAGAATTGTTTACATTGTAGACTACGAGTAGTCACTCTTTCGCTTAGTCCGTCGTGCGTGACGCGAAAGAAAAGCGCGAAATAAAAAATGGCCGCCTGAAATCCTGGGGGCGAGAAGCACCCGAAAGGAGGACTACGCCTAACCCAAGAGTTTGAATTATGCGTTGCTAGTCTCACAACGCAAAAATATGATTGGATGATGCCGGAGCGTTGATAACCAGATTTCAACGTGTGGCCAGCACTCGAGATGCTTCAATAATTGCGATGGGGTGATGTTTTAACAAAACCGTTTATCTCGATTTCCGAAAACAGATTCTTTGAAGCCGGAGCAAATCGAAGCTTTGCAATCGCTTCTCGCAGGCGTTGATGTCCTCGCGATTCTACCAACAGGCTTCGGAAAGAGCTTGATATATCAAGAGATTTTTTTGGCAAGACTTCTCTTGAGAAAAACGTACGAGGACAAATAATATATTTTTTTGTATTTTATTAATTTTTATTGATTCGAAGTTACATACATTTTTTCACGAAACATAATTCACATAACGGACAGACACAGTACACCATATATTTACATAGGCACCCCATAGTTCCTCTTAACTCTCTTATGCTTCTAAATATAATGCTAGTACAGCGCAGCAACAACACGATATTCTGTATATATCTAATTGTTTTTGTACTTGCCCCATTTCATATTGTGAGCTCTTAGCTTATTATTTGATTTTGATTGATTGAGGACAAATATATGATATCTGTGAACTACCCACTGCTTGCAAACTGTTCTAATGACAGCTGGGCCCGCGTCACAATATGTAATGCAAGTAGGAAAAACGTTCACGCAAAGTTTCGTATTTTGTCTCTCGAAAGCAAATACTAGAGAACTGAAACAAATCTTACAATGTAATTGAGCCTAAACAATAGCAACCTCTAAAGGCAAAGATCAGAATACACCTTGGATGACGTCTTGCGTACGGCGCGCGGAAAAACCAAGTTCCGTGACCAGATCGGCCAAACGATATTTTCCCACTCCGCTCGTTTGGAGATCTCAAATAAATTCTCCGTCAAAACCCTACGATTTAAAATCGCCGTAAAAAGAACTTTTAAAGTTGCATCTACAAACGCGCAAAAATCGTTACACGATTGTTCTTTCGTTGGTCTTCCTTCCACAGCATTGTTAGGGACTGCGTGATCGCTTGAGGACGACATCCTTCACGGCATGTTTTTTTGTTGTTGTTGTTGTTTTTTTTTTTTCCCGGGAAAGTCGACGACAGGCGACAATGACAGGACGTCAAGATAAGGAATTCTATTGGATACGGTTAATTAGATTGGAAATTTCACACCAAAAAAATCACTCGGCCGTGAAAGGGCAAACTCTTGGGCTTAGGCGGTAGTCCCTCCTTTCGCGTGCTTTCTCGCCCCCAGGATTTTCACGGGGCCATTTTTTTCCACTGTTTTCTTTCGTGTCATGCACCACGGACCAAGCGAAAGAGGGACTACTCGTAGTCTATTTACATTGGTTTCCTGTAGCCCCAAAATAGGTAAATAAGGAAACGTTTTATCGAACGTGACCTCCGGTTAAAGGTGATTCCTCAGAAATAAAAGTTACGCGATAAATGTTTTGGAAACTTTCCCTGAATGTTCTCTACCAAGCACTGTTTTCGAAAAATACAATAAAAAAATGATAGATCACCATTCTCGTTTAAAAGATGTTATGGGCCAATCTTACTTCATTTGTGCCTGTACTCGTGCTAATCACGCGCGTTATTCATCGGTCCATGTTACATTTTGCGGTAGCTGGAAACATTTTTTATAAAAGTAATACTCGGATAAAACTTGACAGGTAGAATGTGTCGAGCATATAGAACAATATCATATAAAATGTGTGGAAACATCACGTTATCAGGAGCCCATCACCCGGAGCCTCCATCTCCCATATTTCCTTGAGTCAACCTTTGCGCGTATCTTTCTAGTTTTAGAACAGTCTTCACCCCAGGCTCGCTTAAACTCCCAAGACAGCATTTTGCATGGTGCATTGTAATGTATTGTGTTGTGTTGAGTTGTGTATTGCTGTGTCGTATTGCATGATATTGCACTGTATGACATATAGTGCGCACGAATCTAAGAGTCCCGCAGTTTCTAAAAATAGAAAGATACGCGCAAAAGGTTGTCTCATAGGGTTTGTATGGGAGATGTGGCTCCGGGTGATGGGTCCTGACGCTATTTGAAACGACGTGGACGAAAGCGTCCGTAGAGTCCTTATTTTGCGGTCATCATTTGCATCAGAGAGTAACGTTTTCGTGCACTATTAACAGATAATTACTTCGGCGAGCAGCATTATATCCAATAATGCTGCTCGCCGAAGTAATTATCTATTATAATTACTGATCGTCATCTAAACCCATTGTTTTCTGTCTGCAATTATATCACCGAATGTCGCCGCCCTTTATTATCATTGTGGAAAACAATGAATCAAACAATTCTTGACGTTCAATGATGTTTTTATTCAAGGTAACGGTGACATAAGCTATTGTTTTCATGAGTATAAACATGAGGGAAATTTCTTTCGTTGTGTACGTGCACGCGCTAATCACCGCGCGCTGATGACGCAAAGATCGTGCTCAGTTTGGATGCGAAATACAATACTGAGGAACCGCCTTAACTCCTTTTCAGATGATGGCGTCATACCACGTGCACAATTGTGTCATTCGAACAGAGGGCCAAACAACCTGGATCGGCCATTATGGATTTCTTGAATTTTTCAAAGCCAGAGAGTTACCCTATTATAGGAATTAACAATGCACTTTTATTAATGCGATTTGACAAATTTGATATATTAATGTCGATGTACGTAAATTTAATGTGCGCTATTTTCCAACTTGATTCTTATTTTAAAGCACCTTTATTTCAATGCTAATCCTTATTAGTAGAATTCTACTCGTACACTAATGCAAATGCGTGATCTGATTGGCTGAGCCATTGCACACTACCAGTCATTAGTGTTCAGTGGCTGGAGGCACGTCTACGAAATGGCGACATTTTTTTCCGTTTTTCTAACGTTTTGGAGGAAAATTTTATGAAATGGATAATTGAATTCCGATAAGACTAAACGAAGGACATCTACAGTTTCTTGAATTCCAAAAAATGTTGAAATTATTTTAAAAAACTGATGTACGCGTGCACACAACTTCAATTTTAAGGTGGCTCCCTAGAGTTTACTGAGACTCAATAGCGCGCGCTACCGTTGCCAGCCAAACGTCAGTATTAATCGCGCGTTCAAAAATGACGCAAGTAACCCTGAGCAGAAACGAAATCACTTCAGCACTTGAAAGGCGTTAAATCACTTCTGTATAAGTAGCAATAGTTTCAAACTCTGTTCAAACGTGTGTTTAAGCCTAGGGCCAAAAAAATATGACAAAAAGCTGTATAAATAACCGCTAAAAGAGCTCTAATTTACTCTTGCTTTCTCGCGCGCGATACATGGCGTCACATGAGCGCGCGCCAAAATGAATACCCACGCGCGATACCACGCGTGTTTTTCTGATTTTTGTGACGTCACGTGAGAAAATAAATGCTAAGTTTCTCGCGTTTCCTTCGGTGAATTTTTTTTAAAATTTGGCTCAATTGTAACCACATACAATTCCTATAAAATACTCTATTTTGTTAAAATCTGTCAGAGCTAATCTCATATATTTGAATAATGACAAATTACAGAATATTGGAAAAACCGTCTGAACAACCTTGACTTTTTACCAGTTCAAAAATGTCAGGCAATATCATTTCCAGGATGTGGCCAAATATGAAAAAATTTCACCGAAGGAAAGTATAAATATTAGGGAGTTTAGGTCAAAATGAGGAATATATCTGCCTGTCATTAGATGAGATGTTACCATGGTAACGGCCTTAATCCAAAAATTGACAACCAAAACATAAGCCTTATTGTAACAGTACCCATACTGGTAAATCTCTAAGGGGAAAACTTTAAGAGAAATTAACTACGTTTCCTTTCCTAACTCGCGCTCTATAGGGAGGGGTGTTTTCTAACAACCCTAGGGAGCCACCTTAAATGACAATTCAATCCAGCGACCTCTTAATAGCGCAAAGTTTAATAAGACGTCAAGAAATAGTTGGGAACCGTTATTTCAAGTAGATTTTTTGTAAAGAATTCTACTAGAAACAATTAGATTATTTCGCTCTCGAGATCTATGAGGTGAAAGCTGATTCAGCCTTCGGCCTCATCAACTTTCATCTCATAGCAATGTCGGGTGTCTGGTCGTTTCGATACAAAGCCATTTCGATACAAATCGAAGCCGTTTTGATACAATCGAAGTCGTTTCGATACACATCTAAAGTCGATTCGATACAAATTCAAAGTCGTGTTCGTGGAACCTCGTAGCAAAAGTAAACTAGAAGAAATATCCAAATGAAAGTGTTTTGGTCTCCTCACACATCCGACAGCGATCGAAAGAATTTTATTACCCATCGCCAGTTTCCTGCGGACAAGCAACAAAAAAACTTTATTAATATGCATAAAGGCATTGCCGTATATAAGGCTACAATGCTCTAAAAAGTGTCAAATTTGTTCTAATAAACTAGACGAATAACATTAAATAAAAATGGTTCAGATTCAAGTTTCTATACTTTACATCGTACTTTTCCTTTTGTTCTATCCTCTTTTAATCCAAAAGAGAAATAACAGCAGTGATAACTTCCTGGAAAGATTGTGTACGTATTGAGTGAGTGGGAGGGGCGGATGGGAAAATGTTTGGCTCGAGGTACCAGTAAGGACTTTCGGACCCAGCGCCATGGATCCAAAATGACGGGTCAAATGACACCACTCGACGTCATATGACGTCATTACCAACACAAATGGTATCATCTTGTAGAGCAAGCTCAGGTCTACATAATCAATGGCAATTTAAGAACGCCTGCCTCAGTAGAACAGGCAAGGGCCGGAAGAAGGGGGTCCGCCGATCTCCACCATATTTATGTTGCATAAAAGTCTTAGGGTTCGTTCCTTTGGGGTGATCCGAGTTCGGATCAGTGATCCAAGATCTGTCTGGATTTGTCTGGATCATGGTGCATCAAAGGAACCGGCGAATCCATGACCAGAATGGATTCGCCGGTCCCTTTGATGCACCATGATCCAGACAGATCCAGACAGATCTTGGATCACTGATCCGAACTCGGATCACCCCAAAGGAACGCACCCTTAGCCAACTAGTAACCATGGTAATATTTTTTTTGTCTATTGTCTTTATTGTTCCCCCCCCCCCCCCCCCCACAAAAAAAAAAATACGCCCAGTGGCGTGACAAAAGTTGTGATTTTAGATCAACTTTAGCAGTGTGTATCTCTGAGGTTATTCAAGTAGCAGATTTGATTTTTACATCAACATCACAATTGTCCTTTGATAGTTCAAATGCATACAAGAACAAATGTTTGTTATGCATAGCTTAAGTTCTACATGCAAACATAAAAGGAATACCTCGTGTCATTTTCGAAACTAGTAAAATTGGGCATTTTCAAATTCTTTTTTCTCAAGGGTCCGGGAAGATACAAATATTCTACTAATTGCTAGTTAGTCACCATACATAGGTTAATTTTTTAAGCCAGTGTTAAAATTGGTCCAGTGAATTATACTTTTTTTAACGGTTCGCTGTTTCACTGCTTCGTCCATTGTCATTTTCCCAGTCAAGTTTGATACAACTGCTACTTCTGTTCTGCTGTCGATATTAATTTCCGCTTTTCGCCGTTTTAACAACCAACAACAGGTGTAAACAGCTAATAGCGACGGTATCTTGTCATACTATTTATGATTTTGATGTATAACGAAGCAAGATCCAGTGAAGCTTTTATGTGTTGTTAGTATTGCGTGACATCTCTGGTTCACCGTTAAACACGATTCAGCTTTCGGTCAATTATGGTGTAGCCATCTCCCAAGACATGAGTGTGTAAGTACTTTCACAGGCATCACGCCTAGTTATCCTGTCTTACTTGAGTATGTGATCCTGATTCATAAAAAGTTTTCAGACATTCAAGTCCCGAATCCATCAGACAACGTTACAAGCAAAGTAATGTTGATGTCCGTAATAGAATGCGAATGTTCGTGAAATGCTCGGACGTTTCTCTAAATTCTCTTCACCTTGAAGCCGGTTAATTCACTGGAGAATATCCATGGAACTTATCATAAGTTGCACATTTTACAGAGACTTACGGAACTTTGGAATGGTTCACATTGGGAAGCGTTACATGTGCATGGACTGGGAATGAAAAAACTAACGGATTGCTGTGGAGTGGGTGAGTGG
>JAHPZR010006802.1:20000-22763 GCA_019787425.1 Platygyra sinensis | reverse complement strand
CACCTCCATGTGATCAGGCCCAATAAATAATAATTAGACAATTGGGAAAAAATTAATAACACTTAATACAATAAATTACTTACCTATAGCCTATTACATTTAACGAGGAAACGCGCAACATCGCCACGTACGTTGTCAGTGGAGCCCTGAAGAAAGCTCAAATTAATTAATTAAGGCTGATTTTAACAGCCCTAATCCATTGAAATGGCTAAAGCAAAGAATATTACCTATAAGTTTAAAAAAAAAAACTTATAATTTAGTTTTAAACGATGGGTCATAAAGTTCTATATTCCTATTTTTGTGCACTTCAGGCCGTCAGGATGTTGACCATTCGGCTCGTTACTCAATTTATTCTTCCTTTGCGTTTTATGGACTACTTAACTGAGCTGAGATTATCTTGTGGAGAACTGTGTTTTGGGTTTTATTAGCTGTGCTGATCGTCTTTGGTAAAAAAAAATTCGCCAATCCACTGTATCTGGATATTTCTCTACACTAGAATTTCGCAAGACGTGGCTCATTTTCTCTGTTGATTAAGTCTGGCTGTTGGCTGTCTGTTGGTATGATTGGCTCTGCAGTTCTTCTTTCATCGTGCGCAACTTAGATCGCATGCTGTAGCGGTGGCGTTTCTATGCTTGGGTGATGCTGACTATTTGTTCACCTCCTCACCTCAGTCTTTATTTACGCTTGCTGGTTATTTCGCTTGGTAGAGATGTATCGCTGTCGGCTGGCCTCTTGCGCCACATGAAAGCTCTCCGCATGCTCTCTGCTTAATCAAGTTTTGCCATTGTCACAGCACAACGTGGATCTTGGCAGGGCTCATCCGCGCTGCACGTCCGCTATGGGGGTAATTATGTATGCGTACAAGGCGGTTTGATATGGATTCTAGCAATGGCGGGTTTCCGAGTCGTGCATTCCTGTGTCTAACCTAGTGGTCTCGCTGACTGATTAGTGATTTGTTGCTGCGTATTTGCGTTTTGGGGGGATAGGGGCGAAAACAGGTGTACAACGTCAGGAAAGAACGGCAGATCAGTCTTAATTAGTCAAATAGAAAGAGCAAGAAGCTGGCTTATTAAGTACTTTGGCTTAGTGATCACAGGGCTTCGCTATTAACTTGGGCTTCCATGTCCAATATAATAATATTGCGATATCTTTTGGATTTTCGTTTTCGGAATTGGGTCTAAACTTGGAATAATGTTTAATTATAAGCTCTTACAATTCAGGCAACTCGCTCATACATGTATATCATGTTACCCTTTTCAGTAATTTCAGATTTAAGGGTGCTCTGTTTTTCTAAAATGCTTCGAGGCCTTTTGTACTGGCATGCAGCCGTAAGACCTATACAGTTCGCGTAGGCCTGAAGGCGTGAATGAGTACCGCCCCAATATTAAGAGCGGCATCTAAAATTCTAGTTAGACGATTTATTCCATGAAAGCTGCTGCCGATTTTGGGCTATAATCATACTTATATGCTCAGTGCGAAGCTGGAAGTGGAAGTACAATGTTTATAAAGTAACCGCACCCATATTATAAATGAAATTTAAATATATATATAAAAATTGCTCAGTCCAAATTTTAAAGACAGGGGAAAGGGCTTGCATAATTTGTAGACCCATTATATAATTGTCTCATATGTGCCATGATGGGTAAGGAGCCTAGTATAGTTAACCCTTTTGGGCATAATGGGCGCCTTAATTTGTCTATAACACTTGACTTGGTAGCTAGAACTTCCTTAAGCCTCACATTCATAGCTGAAATTTACGCTTTGTCGTGAAACTAATGAATGTGAGGCTTACCTACGGAAAGTTGGATGTACTCCGAAAGCATTGTTTATTCATATTAAGGCCTGGCGCATTTGATTGCAAAGGGTCTTACAAAAGCTCCTGGATATGGCGTATTTCATGATCCATCTTTTTATAAGAGGATATGATTTTCACGAGTAGTGTGTAAAACTGAGTGAAGGGGCAGACATTTTAGCAAGTAGAAGATGTCTCTTTATTTGAGTTAAAGTATATTAGAGTAAGTGCACATATATGTAGATAATTCCTCGGGATACGGTACAAAAGGTATGGGTGGGGGGGGGGACGGGTATATTGGGCTGGGGGGTGGGGACGCGGTAGTAATGCGACCCTCCCCCCCATTCCACGAATCGCTCCATCAGCTCTTATGGCCTTAAGAAGGGGGGAGCGGTTATTTTTTATATGATGAGCTTTATTGGGAATATAATGTATATGCATGCTCCGGTTCATTGTTTCTACAATTTTCATTTCTTTTTCAAAATGCGCAAGCCTAGAAACTCTGGAATACTACTCACATATGGTGATATGGATCTTTTCGCCAATGGACTACATTCATATTCTTAGTATTGGCAATGGACACTCATTTAGGGGAGTATAATTAAAAAGAAATAGATATCATTTACATTTGCCATGGTTTGTTTTATCACTGAATTTGAGAAAAATTATTTTGTACGCAGTACTCTTGTGGGCAAGAGATCTGGAGAAACAATAATGCGAAAAAGCAGGGGTATACTTAAGTTGAACTGTAAGACGTACCTTAGAAGGTGTGGTTGATAGTAAAGAAGACCTTGTCCGTTCATGATGCCAACTTGGGTTTGTACCTCCAACTAGGACTAGAGCTACAACCTTGAGCTTTGCTTTCTCAAATGTTCTGAATACACGACAACCATGTCGGTGTCCCAAGACAATTATGTGTTGGTTCTCTTTCCTATGCAAACATTTTATTTTTCGGCAATGAATTTGCATGT
>JAHPZR010006802.1:0-15000 GCA_019787425.1 Platygyra sinensis | reverse complement strand
TCGAATAGGCTCGATTTCCGCCGCTCTCTCGTGTCTGGTCTACCCTCCTTTGGTAACCGAGCCGATGTTTCGAACCGCGTGGTTTTCACTTCTTCCTCTGTTTGCTCTGTTTTACGAAGAGTTTAAATATTTCCGGAAATGATGATAAGCCTCCACATATAAGTTCAGGATTATCGAAGAATGCTGAGTGAGTTTAAATCTACACTGAAACATAACGTAGGAGCATAGTGCACTTACTGTATGTTACTTGTGTACATAAATAATAGGCAAGGCTGCGTTAAATGACATTCGAGATGCTATTATCACATTTATTTACTAGGAGTTTTAACGTGAAAGTGTGTGCTGGTCTCAGAGCTTGAAGGAAATACTGATAATACGATTTGAAATAAACGGTATAAGAGGGGCTGGTGTAGCCACAGGCTCCCCAAGCTCTAAATACGAGGTGTTTGCGACAGCTTGTGTATATAGCTTGTGTATTATTATTATTATTATTATTATTATTATTATTATTATTATTAATACTATTATTATTATTATTATTGTTGTTGTTGTCTTTGTTATTATTATTATTATTATTATTATTATTATTATTATCGTGATCGTTATTGTTATGGTTATGGTTATGGTTATGGTTATGGTTATGGTTATGGTTATGGTTATGGTTATCGTTATGGTTATCGTTATCGTTATCGTTATCGTTATCGTTATCGTTATCGTTATCGTTATCGTTATCGTTATCGTTATCGTTATCGTTATCGTTATTGTTATTATTATTATTATTATTATTATTATTATTATTATTATTATTATTATTATTATTATAGAGAATTGTATGGGAAAATCACCGATAGTAAAAAAAATCTTGCGGCGCTTGTAGCAACGATCTAAAATATAGGTCCTCAACGCGTACATGTGTGGCTTACGTGTCCACTTGCTTGTAATATGTAATTGAAGTAAAACTGAAGGGAAGATTATGAGTTGGAACTAGGTGATGATAAGTCAATTGTAACATTTGGATTAAATTAACCATGACTTACATTGAAACCTTAATTCTGGACTATGGAAGAAGTACCTATCTGGATACTTTGGTCAGAGAGAAAGTATGGATTGACAATATCTCTCCAGAGATGAACACTATTCTATATGATGGTCAATAAAAAGATCAGAATTGAAATTCTCATACATTGCCTCTATTGACAATTGTACAAATGGTTAGTAGCAATACTGTGTGTATGAAAAGTAAGTGACAGGGTGAGCTCATACACTTTTTCAGGCATTTATATGCATTGTTCTCATTCTGATATTGATACTGGTTTACCAGTCTCACTTGTCTAACATGGTCTGCTGATTCATTTTTATTTTTTTCCTTCTGATATTGAGGTTGGTTGGAAAGTCTCTGTTGTCTACATTCTGCTAATTCATTTGCAATTTTTTGTCTTTGATACTGAGATTGGGTTGCCAGTCTCTTTGTTCTAGATTCAGAAAGTTCATTTGCTCACTTTGCTTTCTTTTTCTTAGATTCTTCACTTTCATTTGCCCTTCCCCTTTTCTCATATCACTGAGAGGCAAATGTTCAATTTTGGGGCTCTAATGAACATTATGCAGGTCAAGTTCATGATCTCTGACAAAGACACCTTTAATTTCTATGGAACAAGTATTTGTAAGCAGGAAATTTGCAAATATGATACATGGTTTTCAATTCCTTCAAGTTCATTTCTCAAATAAATGGGCATCCCGTGCAAATCACTGAAATGAGCATAACTGTTAAAGCTTTGTTCTGAATTCTTTGCATTACTGCACCTGTATTTTAAATTCCAATGGTTAGTAAACAACAATTGTAGTTAAGTCGAAAATTTGAAAACACTTCCGTCAGAGAATTTTGAAGAGACATGTATGGCCCATTATAGATTATTTGATGTCACGAACTTGTCAAACTTCCTGTTAACGCCTATTCTAATGTGTATACTTTATTGTAAATTGAAACATTGCTTCTCAAAGTCATTAATAATTCATCAAGTTAAGACAAAGGAAATCCCAGCCGTGACAGTGGTTTGGATACCTGGTCTCAATTAGCAGATTTTGCGATTTTACTTTTCCGTTTACTCCTTTGTTTTTGTTTTGATTGAGAAGATATATCAAACACTCTACACCGTGTTTCATTGGCTATCCAAACACCTCGAATTTCATCAAAAATACTCGGCTGTGTGTCGTGTTTTCAACCCTGTTCTCGGTGTTTGGATATCCCAATGAAACACTGTCTCTTGTGTTTGATATATTACATGGAACATCAGTTAAAAGTAAATAATCCTTTGTCTGGACAGAACATCTTATAGAAATTTACATGTACAGATTATTTCCAATGGTAAGAATATTATTCAAATTGGAAGTCCTAAAAGTGACATCTTCTATGTGATGATAAATAACAGCAGTTAGTGACATTGTTACATATTGCTTACCAGCATATTCACCAGAGTACTTCATTTCGTTGATAGTTAGTTACAACATATTGTTATTGTTGCTTGTAGAAAATCATTAGTGAAAAGCAAAACATCACATCATTCAACACTTTGTATTGTCCAACAACTTGTTTCAATACGGGCAAGCAAAATACATTTAAATAAAACACCATAAGCATTATTACACTCCAAAACTGATCCTTAAAATTCGTATTCTTGAAATAGTCATGAGAGCCAATCCTTGACCGGTATTGATCCCCATACTTTCTTTTGACGTTTTGATCTTGGGCAAGCTACGAACCCTTTGAAATGCTTCCGTGAGTTCTCAACAGTGCAAGGAGAATTCAAGTGCAATACAGTCTATTTCACTTTGTGACACTTTCAGGTGGCTTCAGGCACTTCCAAACACTTTCAAACTCTCAGCGGTGCAACCCGTACTGATAGATCAAGCCGATAGTGCAATGACTCCTTCTAGTGTTGTACAACCCGTATCGAGGATTCAAGCTCGTACTTCAGTAAATGTTGTCTTTTGAGAGCGTAAAAACTCTTGCACAAGGTGAACTTATAACACAAGCCAGGTCTGGGTGTGTTGGCTTCTCTGAGAACTGTACAGCGCCGCAAATGATCCCCGACCGCAAATGATCCCCAGACCGGAAATGATCCCCAAATTGGACCGCAAATGATCCCGAATCGCAAATGATCCCGATGTGGACCGCAAATGATCCCCATCGAAAAATCTGGAATGGAATGGAGTTTAGTTTCCTGGATTTTCCTTTTTTTTAATTCTATTTTTACATTCATTTAGTTTCATCATCTAAACGATGAATTAGATAAACATAAAGAAAAGATATTCTGTTGACGTAAACTATAATTTGAATATAATTTTCATGACAAATTCGTCTTATTTTCTCTTGACAATTCTTTTGGAACATGAAATTACAGAAAAAAATAGAGGCTCGTAGACAGCAATATTATTTCTCAGCAAGCTCGGTCTACAACAATAATAGCTTAATTAATTATAATGCTACCAAAACTAAGAGACAAAAATCTTCAGTGGATTTAATTTTAATGCCATCTCCATGTTAAATAATCTGATTTCAAATCCTCATCATTGTAAGACCCCAAAGGCGCGAGAAACAAATACCAAAGCAATTGTTAATACCAACAGTAACAGCTTTCGCGATATGTTCATGACCTTTTAGTTCGAGCGAATGAGCTAGAAATTCTGCTTCCCAACTCTACAAGCCAGTTTGACTTTCGCATCTGCAACTTGCAGCCAGAAATTCTGGACAAGAGCACTGCTTGGTCAACTTACATAGTATGTAGAGCGACTCAACACTTACCTTCATTACCCGTGGGAAAAATGCGAAAAACCGAAAAACCGCATATTATTACACACTAGAATTAATTGGCAGCCGTAAGCTGGTTTCGTCTTTTAGACTAAAGAAATCTTGCTTCATGAGAAACGGCCGGATAGGTTACACTACTACAACCACGAACTATAATTATAATCCGTTAGGATTTCTTGCTACTGACTTTTAACATCGATGACAAAAGTATATTGTAATTGGCGTGATTGCCAAAACCGGAAACCGCACATGAAAAGTCTGCAGCATCCAAGGTTTGAGTAAACGTGCAGGTCAGGAAATAAGACAAAACTTAATTGACTTAATTGAGATGCAGGATGTCGAGTGACTGAACTGACATTATTAAATTTGTTCGCAATTTTCGCTTCGGTTAAATTTTCATGAAATGTTAATGCTTGTATAAAAACTGAAGGAGATACCCTATAAAAAATAAAGGTTTCTCAGTATTATACAAACAAAAGCCGATTACAAGGCATTCCGTAAGAGCTTTTTCGGTAATAATCCGAAGAGCTCTTTATCATACGAATTCAGTATATCCATATAGAATAATGTCAGTTATGACTTACTTCTGTTTATGTTAAAAACTGAATCCACAACCCGAGGAACAAATTCCATGCCATTCCTCGTTTTCCGACGGGATCATTTGCGGTCCACATCGGGGATCATTTGCGGTTCGGGATCATTTGTGGTTCAATTTGGGGATCATTTCCGGTCTGGGGATCATTTGCGGTCGGGGATCATTTGCGGCGCTGTACAGAACTAATTCACGAAACGATCACTTGAAAACAATTACTAGACACCACGCTTACAACCAAAATGGCTACGACACTAGGCCACGTGACAGGCGCTCGGCTCTCGGGGACAAATAAATAAATAAATAAATCAGATGATGCCTTATTGTGGCTATACACTTCGTGTAAGTCACACAAAAATGTTGTATGATATTCAAATCTGGTTCTAACGCTCCATACAGAGAAATGTAATATGTAAAATTCGGTGGAACTAAGGACTTAAATTGTAAATGCTCTATCTCCACTTGCAAGTATTTCTCCTTTCTAAAGGACTTTAAAACATGCAAAAATCTGTTTATTTTGCGTAATTTCTGTCTTGCATGTTCACTGAACTTGCAGTTACTTTGTAGCTGAGGGTAAAACCTAGTAACGACAGACTGATACACTGTGGGATATTGCAAATTTACTTATAATGCATGTTATTGTTCTTCTCCCTAACAACGAGTTCCTTGCATTTGCTATATTTAGAGTTACAAGTGTTTTGACTTTTGCTTTTCAAAGGCGGTAGAAGCCGTCAACTCCGGCCAAAATGACCGACTGACGTTCCAGCGAATTAATCGGGTATGAAATTCGATCGGTGATGCAAAAGAACATCTCCAACGGTATCAGCATTTTTGTTTTTATTTGTATTGGTTATCTTTTTATAGATCTGTCAACTTCCACCATCGTAAAACTCGTGCAACGTGTTGCGTTAGGGGCCGTCACAAGAAAAGTACTTAAAATAAAGGAATTCACCCACACCCTTTTGTTCCTTATCTATTAGGAAATCAAAAAACACACCGGCTGAAAGGCGGGTACCATGGCAACTTCATGTTCCTCGACCAATCAATTAACCGCCGTTAAAAATTTAGTGCCATTAAAAACGCAAGTCACTTTTTTTAAACTTTTTAACAACACTGACATTCACCTTTGTTGACTGATACCACTACACCTGCTAAACTCCCGTTGATGAATTTATAGCCTTTTAAAGTCAGAGGGTTATCTTCTTCAATCTTAAGGTAAGTACCTTTTTGAACAAGAACACCTCTCGTATGAAACTAAAACTGGGACAAGTGCTGCAAGAAAAAAGATGGTGTAGTCATCATCGAGCACTGATATCGAAGAGATGCGAAAGTTTTGAGCAGTATTAGAATAAAAAGCAAGAAAAATAGTTCAAGACTAGGCATGCACCGAGAGGCAAAACATTGTGATCTCTCTCGTGAAAACCCTGTTAACGGCTAGCCGTTCGTAAGCCGTTCAGCAGGCACTTAAACGAGATGAGATAGGGTGTTCGAACGGCTCTAGCTACATCAGACGTCTACATCATGTAGCGGCGTAATATGGCTCGAGGTATCCGTTCAAAAACACTATTGCTATCCGTTCGAAAGGCTCGCCGGAACTATGCGTTCAAACAATCGCAAACTTTTCGAACTGCTTGTCGCAATCCGTTGAATAAACACACGACGTCATTTGGGGAGGGGGGGGGGGGTTAAAAAAAATCATCGACCGTTCGAGCTGGTACAAGCTGACCCCCACCCCCCCTCCCCCACCAAAAAAAAAAAAAAGATTACTCAGCCTTCTGCTTAGCTACTAAGCTGAAGTGTGTTTTCGAGCGCGAGGAACTTGAAGTTAATCTTTAAGCCAGGTTCGTTGGCATTGAGTTATAATTGTTCAGCAGACATAAAAGAAAAAAAAAATCTTCTTCGTGACAAAGAATAATCTTGCTTCAGAGAAAAAAATCGAGCAAATAAAATTAGGGAGAAATCCTTCTTCTAGCGGCTGAAGTCGATAGTCAAACTGTTTGGTTTGTCAAATAAAAAATAAAAAACTACCGTTTGAGCAGTCCTGCTGCAAAGTCGTACTTTTCTCTCGGTTTACCATTCTCTCGTCTGTCAATGAAGAGCAGGATAACTATTTTTGCACGGACTTGATATCAGATAAGAAAGCAATGGCGTCATCTGCGTATTAAACAATTTTATATTGATCTGATTCTAATTTAACTACCTTTGATCTCGTTGCTAGCTCGAATTACAGCAGCTAATATCTCTACCGCAATTATGAATAAATATTGGGTTAAAGGCTCCCATTTCCTCACGCCTCTGCTTAGATCGAAACCTGCCGAGAACAATTCATTATTTAATATACAAGTGGATATATTGCTATCAGTAAAGTGTTTTGACCCATCTAATAAGACTATGACCAAAGCCAAAGATTTCTTAACATTTGAACATAAAATTTCAATTGAATGCTTTTTCGAAATCTATTAATAGAAGTATTCCCGGCAGATTGACTGTTATGATGTATTCCATCACATCAAGATTATATCTTGCAGCTTCCCCTATATGGGAGCCCATATCAGTCAAAAGTGGTTTGAGTTTATGACTGGTGATCAAGAAATCGATCGCTATGGTTGAGTTTATCGATTCACGGCGGTGAATACAATCTTCTACTTAGTATTTTAACATTGCAATTCATAAATTGTGTAAAAAACAATTTTGAAAAAACTTTTTTGTGGTCGGATATTTCCAAAACAAACACTGTAATCTGACTGCTTTGCCTACCCCTCAAGATGGTGTCGAAAATCGTGATAAGGCCTATTCGGAGGAGATAGTTCCAGGCCCCATTTATCTGGTCATGGGTGTTGGAGAAAATCCTATCATGCCCCTCTGAGGCAATTTTATCATGTGTTTAGCCGAAATGAAGTTGTCCCTCCAGGATTACTAAGCCTTTTTCCTATTAGATTAAGAGCTCGAGATTGCTATGAGGTGATAGTTGACGAGGCCGAAGGCCGAATCAACTATCGCCTCATAGAAATCGAGAGCAAATAATCTAATTGTTTTAGTAGAATTCTAACTGAAATTAACGTAAATAACGGTTTCCAATGATTTTCCCACGCATTATTGAGCTTTACCTTTGAACAAAGTTGCACGTATTGAACTGTCCTTGGCAAATTTGTAGTTGTTTAGGCACATACCGGCTTTTTCAATATTTTCAAGTTTTTCTAAATAAAGAAACCGTAAATGTGCTTCTTTTAGTCTTCTCGGGAATTTAATTACCGGTTTACATCTAACATTCCTTCCAAAACTTCGGAAAAACTATAAAAATATTGCATTTTGTGGACAAGCGGCAGCCACTGTATTCTAATGGCTGATAGTAAAATAAAATGTAAATGTAAACTAAAAATTTTTGTGAAAGCTATTTACATAGGATTTACGGATGAAAATTAAAAGCGTTAAGTATAATATTAATAAAATAATTGATTATCATTTCAAACTCGAGGCAGTAAAGCTGTTACAGTTTCTCAAGACAGATACCTTTAGAAAACTCTAGCCAATGGCTTAGCATAGGTATTAGAAAGTGTCCCTGTTCGTGTTTCCTTTCCTCTTTAATTAATTCACTAGCTGGTTGGAACCAAATTCTGTATCTTTTAGTTCATATAGCATCTTACACAGTTTTCTTTAACAGTCTATACAGGTTTACGTGAACTCACTCCGGCTGTAAGCAATGATAAAGAAATTATAACCCAAAGCACCAGTTTAGGATACTTGCCTTGCACTGTATGCGGACGCCCAAGGAAACAGATCTGCTGCGATCTCCTATTAGACGAACATTTTGACATGAAATGAAGCACATTTCTGCCAAGAGGTCTTGTTCATGTTATTTTGAATATCAACCGTTTCATCTAGGTCTCCCGTACAGTGATGTTATATCATTTTAACATCTCAAATCCACACAACGTCTGCTCGGGAGCTTGCGTCAGCTGGCTGGCATCGCAGAAGAAAATGTTATCTGCGACGGTTTTGCCCATAATTTAGCGAAGAAAAATAACTCCTTAGCACATTATCTACTTCCAAACCGAGCATATGACTTGATAGTTCAAATGTCTTTGTAAGGGAGCATTTTCCGCGAAAGATATTCTCATATTTCGGGGGTTTCGAGTATAATTTCATCACCAGATCCTCCATAGGCCCACGCTATCGTTCGCGAAAAAATGGGTTTAAACCCACTGATCATTTTTATGCATATGTTTAATGAGTCGTTTTCATCACCATTCAAACATTTTAAACCGTGTCAAGATCATATTTTTGTGTTCGTGTAGTTCATTGCTTTGTTCTCCAGATTTCGCCCAAGAAAAGGGCACGAAGCTTCACTTTTCGATCGCGTCTTCAATTGAGCGATCTCGAAATTGTGCTTGTTTTTGCGCCTTCCGACATCTAGTTTTTGAAAACCAAAGTATTTTTGGACACAATATTACCAGGATATTTTATTCCTGCGGTCCGTTGATCGCTTTCTTTTAAATTCTTCGAGCAATCATTGGTTGAAAAACTTTTCTTGTGCCTATTTTAGCGGCCATCGAAACCTCACGAACCGGTTCACTCGTGACGTCATAATGGCTAAGATCATCGGCCGCGCAATCGCATTGCCGCACAAACAAAGTTGACCCCTCCCTCCTGCTCCTTTGCAACCTTGCCTTTTTGAATTGTTGTACGCTGGCCAAACGACACTGCATTGTTTAGTGTCAGAAAGGTATGCAAAACTAAGTTAGAATATGGTATAGATTTTGTTTTAGTTTTTAGAATTTAATCAAAGTACTGTTTTCATCACGAAATCTTGCTTGCGTACAAGTAAAATGTTAAAAATAAAAACAATTGCTAAAAATTTCAAATTTTCTGGAGATTTCAAATACGCACGTGCGTGTATTCGTATAGGACGCTACGCGCCTGCATATATGATGTTCAAATTTGGCATTAGAAAGAAAATTTAGGAAAGAAACACGGTAAAAGCATGATAATTTTCATTGAATACCATCTTTTTTATTTAATGCAATGTTCAAGGAATAAGTAAAATCACCTCCCATAATTAATATTTTCCTTGTTCCCAAAGTCATTAGTTCTCATACAATTTAGATTTTTGCAATTGCACAAGTTTCGTCTTTTATTTTTTTAACAATACAAGCCTACCACGTAATTCTGTTTGATTCGTCTAAGACTAGGTTTACACTAAGGGAAATTTTTCCGGATTCGAGACGTATCCGGAACGTTTTAGTACCGGATTGAATTTGCCGTTTACACACAAGTGAACGAATCCGAAATAAAAACTCCCCGGTTTTGGACATGTTTCCTGAGATTTTGAATCCGGAATTGAAAGTCGGAGCTTTAAATCCGGAAACTTTTGAATCCGTAGAGTTTTGTCATGTAAACAATCCGGCTATATTTTTCCGCCATCGAACTTTTGATTTTGCAGTAGAACCAAAGTTGACGAAACGAGTAATACAGTCACAGTCGTAGTCACATCGATGGGTATTATTGATGGCGGTATCTGGTTGCCTTATTCTGTTACAGTTCTCATAATTTGTACTGCCACATTTCTTAGAAACCAAAATTATCGACGCAAACAATGTTGACTTCCTGCACACTTTTTATCCAAAATTGACGAATGAGGATGATACGATCGAAAACCTGAAGGATTCTGGATAAGAACAGGGCAAATGCCTTGTTGGACAACATGTTTGGCAACAATAGCATCGTAAGTGAGTGGAAAGAAACCTCAGACTGTCTCAACCTACCCCTAGTCTTTTTCTGGCGGTATTTTGTTCCTCGTTGACCATTTCATCATTAGTGTTCCCGGAGTTGCCGCCGTGTGTAAGCGGTCGAGCCCAATCTGGATATCCTCTTAGTGTACACTCCAACGAATCCGAACACTCTAAAATTGGCGAATCCGGAAACATTTACGAATCCGTAAAAATCACCTCTAGTGTAAACCCAATCTGAATTTGGATATCCCCAGACTGTTCTTTATAAGCAACGCAACACCTCTGGCACTTGTGCTCCCACGAGAAAACAATATTTACGCGCCCCATTCTTTTATCCACAGGCCCTCTCGTTCTTAATTAATTGCTCGAGTGCTCTTCTTGTAAGAATATCAAATCAGCTTTTTGTTTTCTACACCAGGAAAGGATAGCCCGACGATTTTTGAAATTACTAAAGCCTCTCGAAAAAGAAATATATAATATTTAAACAAAAAAAGAAAAAAATTCTATAAAGACTTTTCCTTTTCGAGAGTAATGTTAAGCACCGTACTGTAACTGTAATGTAAATAGAGTATTTGGTGTACTGCTGTGAATATCGTGATTAATGTCTGTAATGTATGTAATGTAAGTATCGCACTGTAAGTAAGTAAGTAAACCAATAAAAAAAAGTCAAAAAAAAATAAATAAATAAATTTAAAAAAAATAATAATAATAATAATAATAATAATAATAATAATAATAATAATAATAATAATAATAATAATAAAGCCTCTCGCGTTTTAAGGCAATAATAGCCCATTTCCGAGTTCCCTTGTGCCTCTGTTTCAAAGCGAGTCTAAATGCGAAACCATTCTTACGAAAATGACTTTGACTTGCATGAAAATGAAACTGCATGCAGAACTCATTTTCATAAGAATGGTTTCACACTTAGACTCGCTTTGAAACAGAGCCACAAGAGAACCCGGAAATGGCCTTTTCGACGCTGTCAGGCTTCGGAACAGACTAATGCATTTTAGAAGTTTGTAGATTGTTCTTTGCACATTATTGACAAGTGTATCATTCATAAGGACATTTAATTGACATTCCTTTATTAGTCTGTAGCATAAATGTAATTAGTATATACACACTCAGTGATCTTGGTGTTTTAAGCAATCTGATTGGTTCGCTATCTCTCGCTAATGAGCATTATTCACCCCCTACCGAGTGAATAATGCGTAAGCCAAACAAAAATAAAGCATACTTTTGAATAAAGCATACTTTTGATTCACACTGATTTGAACGGTGTCCAAGGACCATTATTCTAGACTGTCACGAGGTTTTTTCGAATATTAACTATAGATTTTCCATGTTCAAAGATTCTGTAAATAGTTTCGCGAATTCGCGCATGCTTTGTACCGCTTGCACGTTTTCCACGCATGAATTGAGAGGTCAATTAAATCGATTTTTAATGGTTTCCTTCTGAAAATGTTGTTGAGATCACTTCCTGTGTATATACTAAAACAATTATTCTTCTCAATCTCGGTGAATAGTGGCAGAATATTTACCTCGATTTCAAAGAATAATTGTTAAATAGCAAAAACTTAGATTGACTGAAAGTGTTTACGCAAAAACTTGTCAATCAATTCCAAAAGTAGTGCTGGTTGCAGTGCTCCGGCACAAGCATAAACAATCATATAAACGCGAGTATATACAGATGCACATAAAAAGTCGAAAAACATAAAACAATAACAAAACACATACGCAACAGAAACATTAAGTAACGAAAGCGCACTTACCATCTTGGTCGAGACACACTGACGCCGAGATCTCCTTAGCATAAAGACTAAAACATACGGTATGCAAATAGAGCAAAAAAAAAAAGAAAGAAAAGAAAAAGAGAATAGTTCTCAACTGAGTGCAAACCAGAATGTCTAACATTAAACAAATCAGTTCAGCAAATACCATCAGTCGGCAGTTTAATTGACTGAATAAGGCTTTGTCGAAGTATTCTCCATATCTAATATCTACGTCGGGATAGACCACGGTATAAATGCAAATTCCACTCTTCGGCCTTCCCTTGTTTTGATTTCGATCAAATGATCTTTTCTTAATCCGGACTCTTCCTTTACCTTTATGAGAACCTCGGATATGTTGTCCAGAATGAAGATTTGACAATCATAGGAGGCATTTTCCTTCAAGGCGTTGGCGTTAGGCTCAGTATAGAATTTATCTGGGTATCGAAGAAGATACACATGTATTGTTCTTGGCTTTGGCTCGTTATCTGTCGAAGCACGCTGTTTAACATTCGTGCGGTGTGCACACATAACCTTGAAACAGAGAATCGCATTCTTTTTCCACGTCCTAACGTAGCCCCCCCTCCCCCACATAACGGCATTATTAGTCCTCGAACGATTCTCAAGATCGTCAATTGCTGGTTTTCAGTGCCACGCTATGCAAAATAGATCAAATTAAAAGTCAGAACTGTCCACTGGATAAAGTCCAAAAATCTTGGAAAGGAAAGAAGGTAAAGATGCAAAAACTCTCATCAAGATATGCGGATAAATTTTTTACCCAGATTTATAAAGAATTGTATGGAGACGCCATGCCGGTGCCCGTCTGGATGGGCGCTAACATGGTAGCAGAGACATGTGTGACTGAGTTTTGCTACAAAAGCGCGAATTTATCTCTCGGGGAACTCAAAAACACAAAATAATAATAAGAACTTAATGACTGGCCACAAGGGAAACAGTGAGTTTTGTTTCCTCGAGACCCTCAATGTTCCCCGAGGCGAAGCCAAACAACGGCTGCCAAAACCAACCTATCCTATCGAAAAATCACGATAACAGTCTTTTTCTTCGCAGTTAACAAAAATATAGACAGTACTAAAGTTGCTTTGGCGTCTTTTAATGCTTAACTCGAGCATTTTGAGTTTGATTTGATCAGGAACAGCATGTTTTGTTGTAAATTACACAAATGCTTTCCTACCTGGCAACTGGGATAGACGAGCGAGTTGACGAACGTGGGCAACCCATTTTTGGCGCCAAACCAAAAGCTTGGAGACACAAGACACTGCATGATATGTTTTTGCGACTATAAATCCCTTTTCTTGAATAATGAATGCCGTCTCTAATGAGAAACGTCCTACTTCAGTGGCTTTTTAACATCAGGCCGACTGGTACACAAATTTGCCACGGTTTCAAGGTGCACAACGTGATCACTTGCGACTCCAAACTTCAAGGTGTTGTTTCTCTAGGGAGTTGGTGAGTTTTATTCGCCCTAGGGAGTTAGAGAGATTTAACCCACGGCACGTGACGTGTTCCCCTCCAATCGGAGAACGTATTTGAGTTGGGAGGTATAACAACAATAAATAATTACCGAACATTATATTTATATTCAGTGGGACCTCAAATATCAAATTAATAAATTAACAACACAAAATAATGGCCATCTTTAATACATTTTGTTCTCTTATACTTTATATACTTTATACTTTATTTTTGACCATAATTTAAAGAATTAAATTTAAATATCTACAAACCCGCTTGTAGCATAGCTAATCTAGGCGGGTTGTATTAATTATAGTCATATTAACTGAGCAAAAAGTGATTTAAAAACAGCTACTAAATAAATAAACATACACACATTAATAGTTAATCAAACACATAAGTAAAAAGGTATAAAGCAAATTAAGAGGTGTAAAGTAGATAAACGGCTAAATGTAAGTTTGAAAGCTATAGTGTATAATAATTACTTGTGTTTAAATTCAGTATTAGAGAATGGGCATCAACATAACAGTCCCCAATTTCAAGTACAGTTAGAAGCAGCTTATGAATTTTTCTTTTAAAACTCATTAAAGCTAGTTTAAAGGGGTCATAAAGTTCTAATTCCTACTTTTCTTTTGTCTACAGTGTTAGGAGACATTCACGGACTTAGTTAAGGTCTTTCACTATGGATTTTAAGAGCTGGAACATCTTGTGGGAACTGTGTTTTGGATTATTCTCTCACTATCTGGATATTTCTCAAGCAGAAATTTCGCAAACGTGCTCATTTTCTGTAGATAAGTTTGGCTGTTGCTGATCTGTTGGTTGGATTGCTCTCTATCATTCTTTTCATCATAGCCAACATAGATATATCTGCATGGTGGCGTCGCTATGGTAGCGTTTATGTTGATATTTTCACCGGTCTCACTTCAGTCTTTACGCTTGCTGTTATTTCCTTGGAGAGGATGTACGCCGTCGGCTGGCCTCTTCGCCACAGAACTCTCCGCATGCGCGCTTACAAGTTTGCCATTGTCACACCGTGGATATTGGCAGCAATCGCCACGTCCATGGGGGTGATGTATCACAACGGTTTGATAGGATTCACAGGTTTCCGAATCGTCATTTCTGTGTCACCTGTGGCCCCTACATTGGTGATTTGTTTTGCGTATTGCGTTATCTGGTGGAAGCGAAAAACACGGATGGACAACCAGAATCAGCAAATACAAAGAGAAACAAAACTGACAAAGACTTTGTTTTTGATCACAGGAGCTTCGTTGTTAACTTGGCTTCCATTCCAAATAATAACTATTGTGGGATCTTTTGGATTCCGTGTCGGTCTACTTGGAATAATGTGTATTATCAAGCTCTTACAATTCAGTAACTCGCTCATAAATGTAATCATTTACCCTTTCAGAATTCCAGAATTTAAGGGTGCTCTACTAAAAATGCTTCGAGGCTTTGTAACTGCATCTAGCCGTAAGGCCAACAGGCGTAGGACTGAAGACGTGAATGAAACCGCCATTTAATACCATCTAGTCAATTAACTATTATTCCATGAGCGCAGCCCAGTCGGCTATAATCATCTTATATCCAGCAAGCGGAAGTGTAAGGATTGTTTTATTAAAAACGCGCCCATAT
>JAHPZR010006799.1:22500-23502 GCA_019787425.1 Platygyra sinensis | reverse complement strand
GAGGCTGAGGCAGTCAGAATTCGCGATAATTCAGATTTTAGCTGTTATTTATGTTGTTTTAAGTCATTGTTACTGTACACCTAACTGAGGTAAAAATTGGAACAAGGGAGGAGAAACACAATACGGCCTAGTGAGCTCCACCCAGGTGTTTACGTGGGTACTGGCAAATTTATTTCTGATTAACCCTGCCCTGTACATTTACTGTAACATACCACCCCCGGAGTGGGGGACGGGGGGCACGAGTACCTCTTGTCGCCTTAAAACGCTACAGAAACCATGATAAGCTTGTTTATTTCTTTATTTTGAGTATATACATTTAATAGAGATCAGTTGTAACGGAGGCATAATTCAACATTTATTTTGCACCTTTAAATTTTTCAAATAGTTACACATCGTCGATCAAATCCTATGAATACTAAACTTAAGATGCTTTGTTCTTTATCGATTTTTCAAGTCACTGAAGATGAGCATAGACATCAACACAGACCCTGCCACTGTTATCAGAGTTGTTCCAGTTTTTCAGATCCTCACCAAACCAAATTTTCACCTCGGCACCTTTTGAGAGATACACTGGATTTTCATAGTTGGTGAACACAATTTCATCCGAGTGCAGAGCGTCAGTGAAAGGAAGATAGTACCAAAGGCCATCATTTCTTATGTATTTTTCATCTGGGAAGATAATGTTGTCATTTCCATCCGTTATCACAACATTTAACGGATGTTTTATGTAACTTGGATGGTGATAACAGCCCCAGTGACTGTTGAAAGCGGTGTTCCCCACGCAACGTACAGTTCCGCTGCGCCAAACAAGTTTTATCGCAGCGAGTAGCTTTCCATCGCCGAGATAGTAAAATGTTCCAGGTCTCTTGCCTTGAGCTTGGAAGCATACCTGACCTAAGTTGATCTGCTGCCATATCTGTTGGCCTGGGTTTGAGGAAAAATAGATTCCATTTAGACATGGGTCACAGGAAAAAGTCAGGGCCATGCAGTCAAGGAAATTTC
>JAHPZR010006799.1:7500-17500 GCA_019787425.1 Platygyra sinensis | reverse complement strand
CTGTAACACAGATTTTGGCCTTTTTTTATTTCACGTTTGCTTAGTTTGAGAAAAATCTGTCAAAAATCAGTGTTTTATTTTACCTTGCATGAATGTTAAAAGAGAGCCAAATTTTGAGGTGTAGTCACAAGGGTAGATTTTGAAAAAAACGTGATTTTAACCTACTAGTGCCTAGTCTCTGGCGTAGGTACTTGGTCGTTTATTTTGGCCATTTATGTCGTTTAATTGTTCATGTTTTCATAGAATGGTAAAAGAATTAGGCAGATAGCAAAAAGGGAAAGGATAAACAACTTGGGACATATTTTTAAAAAGAGTTAGAAGTTAGGCTGTTATGATCAATCAGAAAACTGTACAGGAAGCCACCTTAGACCTTCAAGAGGTATTTGAAACTGCCGCACAGGGTGGAGATAAACAAAGAGCTAAAAAAATACCGGAATTCTATGGTGCATTTTGTAAAACATTCAAACTTTTAATCGATAAATTTTCTCTTTTTTGCGCTAAACGTAGAAAATCGGTACAGAAAATGATCCATCAAATAAAAGTAGGGGTCACCGAAGGTTCAAGATCGTTAAACCCAGAACAGTCGCTATCTGCTCTATCATTAATCATTTTATTACTTAGCGCACACATCGATGCATGACGTGGCGTGTGAATTTGCGTGCGCAGCAAGGATGCGCAAAAACAATTAGCGCGATCGTTCTTAGGGTTGCCTCATGGTTAGTGTGCTCGTACCCGGATCGAGCGGTCTGGATTTGCCGGGGACACTGTGTTGTGCTCTTGGGCAGGACAACTAACTCTCACAGTCTCTCTCTCCACCCAGCTGTATAAATGCGTACCGGCGAATTGTTGGGGAAACCTAACAAATTGCAGGAGAAATTGCTTCATGCTACAGAGACCGGGATAAGTTCTGCACTATGTGCCAGTCGGTTCCAGCATTTTCTCTTGGCTCCAGGGCTTCACACTTCTTAAGGTGAGGTCGTGAATATCCCAGAAAAATCGGAAAATTGTCACGCGTTACGTGGACACTGTGAAAACGTCAGTATAATACTGAATACAAGTACCACACGT
Organism: Platygyra sinensis; assembly: GCA_019787425.1. Classification (NCBI taxonomy): domain Eukaryota; kingdom Metazoa; phylum Cnidaria; class Anthozoa; order Scleractinia; family Merulinidae; genus Platygyra; species Platygyra sinensis. The sequence continues at coordinate 16,432 of JAHPZR010006799.1, read as the reverse complement.
CACGAAACTAATAATGGGTTTAGAACATTTATCATAGAGCAGTGAGAATCGTTGTTTTAGATTATCCTTTCTTAATTGGAGTATTCCAACTCCTCGTAGACAAGGTTCTAGTCCAACAGGTTTGCCGGTACTCAGTTATACTGTTGTTGAAAAAGGCAAGGTGAGAGTTCTACAAACGTGACATAGGTAAGAGCAGTTAATTAATCTGTACAAACACGCCTATAGCTACCATGGAGTAGGCATGTTAGTATACATATACCCTTGGCACCCCATGCGTTTTGTCAGCTCAGTAGGCTTACCTTTGACTCCTCCATTTCTATCGATACGGGACGCAGTTCATATAGCCAAGAGGGAAAACATGCATGCCCTGAAGCCAGCCCACCTATGAATTCTGTTACTGGTATCCTTAGAATGCCCGGCTCAAGCAGTATAAACCTGGTACACTGCTGATTCCAGAAGTCTTACCGAAGAATCTTAGTTTTTAAGTCAGTTAGTACTGAGGAGTGTCAAAGATAAAGAGCATACGTAACGTAAGGAAAGAATCTTTCTGCTTATTGGTTTCTCACCAATTCTAGCTTGAGTCTAGCTTTAATGCTTTTTCATTGCAGTTTCCTCCGCCTGAAACTTATATTGAATGTTACTATTGAAAATGTCTAGGAGCTTACTCGCTCTTTTGTAACGATTGACCGCCAGAATTTATTAAAACAGCAGTACTTTAAATCAAATATTTAAGAAGGTGATGGAGACTGAATCAATCAATGTCATGGCCATGTCATGTGCAATAATCAACAGGCGAGCACAATACATCGAATTTTCTTAATATTTTTAATTATGCGATCTTGGCTCAACATTATTCTTTGTAGCAATTGCATATTTGACCGCTGATTGGGTGAAGATCCTTCTCAAACAATGAAAAGTAATAACAGTGCTACTCCAAAGATCAGTCAAAGTGCCTTGCTGACCCATTTAGCTGTTTATACCACAAACCAAAGCTGTACAAATAACAGGGACAAACTTCAATCGCTTGTGTAAGTTGATGCAGTTATTGCCTCCCAACAGATCAGGCTAACGACGTTTTGATATTCTATTCGTTAAATATTGAGTCGGTTTGCCGCCGGAAAAAGGAGGTGAAGTTAAATGAAGCACTTGTAAAGTTCATAAAGTAGGCACACAATAAACCGTTTTAAAGGAAAGAAGTCTCAAACGCTAAATGTTTGTGTCTTTTTTGTATCAAATATTGTACGAGTCTTAGCATGTATAATTTGTCTTCGACTGACTGTTTTTGCTTCACGGCTAATCAAGAAGTAATAGGAACGGAAGAAGAGGACATATAAATTAGAAGCTTTAAGTTAGCACCGTTTTTTACAAAAAAAACTAAAACTTTCGGTGAAAAGTAAAGGACTTATTATAGTGTGTTCAATAAAACGTCATAAATGGCAATTGTCAGACAAAACGAAGCGAAATAAATGATAAGGGACTCCATATTTATATTATTTGGGCTCTTTCATAGTTTTTACTATGTTTCTCCTTACGGCAAAAATTTCATATTGGATGGTACCGGAAAACATAAATTGCACTCTGACTAAAGACGTAATATCCTAAACCTGCCTAACAAAGTTACATGATTTCAATAAAACCCTGTGTTTGCGCAACAGCAAATGCTAACCTTCTTGTTTGATTTCATGACTTTTTGTTAAACCAGAGACTTGAATAAGTTTTGGAGGTATTAAAGAAGGATTTCTCTCCTAATCAAGAGATGATATACCGGTTGTGGGATAGGTTATGACTAGAGTTTTTAACTTTTGCTGCTTCATGAAGAGGTCAAGATTATTTTGGGGCTTAATGTGTAATCACTTCTCGCCACCGATTAAATTAAGTTGACCGACGGAAACAAAAAAAAATTGCAACCCTCATCAATCTTGTAATTCTGACAGAGCTTTTTCGCCATATCTTCTGCATTTTTCTTAGCATGTAACACGAGTCGCCTAAGACAGAGTAGCGATGAAGTAGATTAGGTTCAAAAGAACACTTACAGTTGCCTTGCTCTGGAAAAACTATAACCATAGCACATACTGCGGCTACCAATACTGTTGGGATTATTCCCATGACTTCCAAGAGGCGTTTGATCAGGACTGGTGGCCAGAACACGACAATGGTGTAAACTGCTTGGGCGAGAAAATCCTTTTGTTTTAAATGTGATCAAGTGATCACGTGGCCCGCAGATGGCGTCACTTTCCGTGCGTAGAAGAGTAAATATTTTCCGTTTGCCCGAGGTGTAATTTCCGTTGTTTAATTAAACATTACTTTCTTTAATTTTTATGATCGAAATGTACACAATGTGTATTACTCTTTTTGACAATAACCTTCGTTCAAGAATAGCTTTTACAGATGAATGGCCCCAAGGAAACTGAGTCGGGGCGGGGGGGGGGGGGGATCTTTAAGGGTTAAGGTGTCAAGGGTCTAATGATAAATTTTAACCATAAACAACAAACGAATTTTAGCCACCAAAAGAAGTGTGTGAAAAGTGCAACAAAGATAAAAACATATATAACCGATAAATAAGAGTAAGGTTATTCTTTCTCAGCTCAAGCTGTTGAATTGATGGCAGTGGAGCCCCCGAAACAACAGCGGAATCGGAAGCGTGGTCGCGTGGTTAGGAAGGCCGGGTGGCCGAGTGTTTAGGACCCCAGACTTGAAATACGATTGTCATGGGATCATGTCTCGCCGTTCTGACCACTAAGCTGCACTTGTTTCTCGGTAGAAACTCGTTCAACTCCTCGGTCATGCACTGGTAAATACCCAACTGGTCGTCTCCCACTAGTTGGGATCTTTGAAAATACTGTGGTTATTTGACTTATTTCTTTCTTTCAGTTTCAATGGCAAACCTGATAACTAGGAAGGTATAGGGAAACGCATTGAACACCATAAACATTCAACGACAACAACAACAGCAACAGCAACAACAACAGCAACATTAACAAAAAGAACAACAACAACAAAATACTATTTCCACTCTTATCACCAAAGTCCCAGTGTGAATCATATTCCAGAATCAGACGTTTCCAGTTCAAGCCTCGGCTGTGGTCTCGTACCAGTGTTTCCAAGATTTGCGCTCACTTAAAACTCTCTTCCGACCATATAGATGAATTATTTTACGTTGTTTAGCAAATTGATCCAAAGGCCGAGTAATTTTCTGTACGCAGAGCAGATTCAAGGAAAGACTCCTCGCCATGATTTCGGAGAGGCGATTGATGATGACTTCAAGTTCAAGGAGTGGTTGCATTTACCTTGAACATGACAAAGGAACTGCTTTTGTGACCAACACACACTTCCGTGAAAGCGTTGGGTATAGCAAAGTCTTGCATTGGCCGAAAAGACCGCTGGCATCCAATCTCAGGGGCGTAGCAAACGTCTAATAACTTCCGTATAATATCCTGCCAAAAAAGTGATGTTATAAAACCCCAGGGATGTGGTTTTAATTTGTTTGATTTTCTTCAGCCAAATGAGAGGTACTTGTGCTAACAACATGGAAACAGGTCATCGTAATCCTATACGTTTAATTTTGAGTCGCACTAAAAACATCATTTCTGCACAAACGATCGCACAAAAGAAGGAACGAACGAATGAACGAAAAAAACAAATTAAGCTACTTTAGAGCAAAAGCCCATTTAATGCCGTTGGAATGATCTGCAGACGAAGGTGTAGTGAACGAGTAGCAACGGCAAATTTGAACAAACCATGTGCGTAAAGCGTGATTTTAAACAGAAACTATTACGTCACTAAAAAAGATTAGCCAATAACAGCGTCGCTGTAGACTGTAGAATTAAGAAATAGAAAACATGTACCGTGTTTGTATCGAGTTATACAAACACGAGTGGAAGTTTGGGAGAACGAGAAATGCTGTGGGAACACGAGCCGCAGGCGAGTGTTTCCACAGCTTTTTCGAGTTCTCCCAAACTTTCACGAGTGTTTGTATAACTCGATACAAACACGATGTACATGTTTTCTATTTCTTTTAGAAAACACCACGACGAGAAAAAGGAAAACAACTTGTTAACTTTGATTATCGAAATGTAAATTCTCTTTGCTCGCGCCATCACTACGTCAACAAGCGCGCGCTAGTTCTGTGTCTCCATCGAGTTATACAAACACGATTTTCAACCAATCAGCGTGCGTGCTTTCTTAGGACTGTTTTCTAATACTCGATACACACTAATTGTCAAAAACAAATATGGCTAGCACGAATTCTTGTTTGCCTGAGTCTGTTCCTTTGCTAACTTTCCATTTCAAAACTCGTCAAGCGACCAGAGCGGACGCGCCTTCCATTGCAAAACTGATAAAGGTAACGTTCCTTGCCACTTTCTATTTCCTCTAAAAAAAAATCGAATTGGGGCAAAACCTCTGAGTGTCAGTAGGTCTTGTAATTATTTTACGTTGGTATAGAATATTCTGTATTTCATGTTGTGTACTTCAGTTTATCTTGACAATCAGTTAACTGTATTTATTAACCTTCAATTTTGCCTGTTGAGCCCTTTGTGAACTTCATATTATTCAAAACAAAACTTTAATTGCTCTTATATTTTTAAATTCAGTTGACTCGTTTACATAATTAAAAGAGGAATTTTCTTTCCAATGAACGGCAGTGAAGGTAAGAAAGCTAAGACAAAAATGTCGAACGCCGAGTACAGATCGTGTGGCTTTTATCAAGACTTTCCTTCGGCATCAACTTTCGTTTTTTTTCGAGCTTTTCTAGGTACCAACTATCACATTTCCTGAAAGAAAGGAGAAGGTACTCTTTGTCTCGTTGTGCCAACGTCAGCTGCTTATCTTCCAGAATATCAAAACATATTATTTGCTTTTCGGCGTATCTGACCTGCATATGGGTAGATATTTAAATTGTATCAATTTTTCACATATATTTTATGTCACCATTCTACCGGTTAACCGACTGACCGGTGTGATTTACTTTGCTTGCTAGCATGCAGGCTCGTGTTTGGATCACTGTGTATCTTTTTGTTTCCATACCGTTACATTGAATTATAATTATTTTCTAAGAATGACATGATTCTAACAAAGAGAAGATGTTTTGGCCTCAAATTCAGACTGGCAAACTAAATCGAATAAGAACATGCAGTAAATAAAATTTAGAGGATTGTGACGCAAATTTTAACTCAAGTTAAAAGACTCAATTATTCAGCAGTATTGGAATCAAAACAGGAAAAATATTGACGTAACGAGCTATTCGACACATAATGGTTATCTGTGTTAGTCAGCGATTTTAGCACTCAAAACGCATTTGTGATATATGCATTTCTGGACAGGCCAGGCGAGATCTCGCTTTTACCATCTACTGAACTGAGGATCTATAATAGAGGTCCGTACATTTTGCAAACCGCCATATTGTGTTTCTTCTCAACCGCAGACCGCTTTCGTTTTCTCCTCAAAGGACCGTTATCAAAATTAAACCAATCTGTTAGTTTTAACAGTACGTAGCAAATCTTTTGCAATATGTTAACTCAATACTACCTGTATTTCTCCTCGCAGAAACTAAAAGGTCTTAGAACAGAACAAATTGTTTCTAACTCCCTTCAATAACCGGCGGACAAAGAGCTTTGAGTCTAATGGCCGGCTGTTCACAAACACACAGATTGCTCATGATGTTTATAACCGAGCATAAAAGCACAAGTTTTGTGGGCTAAATGTGTGACGTGGTCTTTCTAATGTGGATGTACGGAGAAAAGACCTTGTAAAATTTATATTACCATCGGAGTGATCTCAGCCCCGGGTAGAGAGGCCTTGTGATATGTGCCAGAGGATTCTGGTACGCCTAGTGTGCAAGTGAATATATGAAAGATGATATATTTGAACTGCGGAGAAATAAAGATATGAAGACGTCAATGATCATCGCAGTAGTAGGCTTTTGTACATTATGCTAGCATTTTTTCGAGCATTTTAGTGGGGCAAAAGCATTGAGCATTATTCGAGAATTTTAGTGGCATTTTCCAGGAAAATTAGTATTTTATCCACAGAATATAGAATTAAAAATCATTTTTTTGACAAAATGAAGACTTAATGTAACCTCTTCAGATGAGTATCACTGAAAGGATTAACAAAACAACAGATCATTTAGAGAATTATCTTCTTGTGAATTAAAACTTTTACATACGTTGTTGTTAACTTGATATACTTAAGTTTTGGTTTTTGTTAAGCACTCTGAACTGTTAATTGTGTTGAAACGTTAAATTATGAAAAAATTAAAAACCCCTATGTATGAGCATTAACCGAGCATTTTAGTGACTTTTTTGGGGAAAACCGAGCATTTTAGTGCAGAAAATGTAGCATTGAGGTGGAGCATTTTAGTGGAGAAATAAAAGCATAATGTACAAAAGCCTACGCAGTAATTCAGGTCTGAACGGTATTCGACCTCTCTAAATATATGTCTGTTCATATATTCACACTCTTCACTTGAAATCTTCATCACTGATCTATGGGTATATTACGAACTCACAACATGATCAGATCCCACTGAAGCTCACTGAGTTGGCTTTATAGCTCAGTTGGTAGAGCACTGCACCGGTATCGCGGAGCCGTTCAGGCCTGAATTTTTCCAGGCTCTAGTTTCACATCTGCTTAAGCAAATGTGTAAATTAGTGTGATGATCATTGATGTCTTCACGCCGAATGTAAATTAGAGACCATTGGATGCTATTTTTTTGCCCAGGACCTTGCAATACTACTTCCCTCACTAATGTCGTGAAAAAGATCGCTGTTCTTAAGTATTATCCCCAAGCCACAAAAAAACACAAAAACCAAAACCTGCGAGCTACATTTATGATTTCCCGCTGCCGCGCCGTAAACCGCCAGATAAATGTAAATGTACCTACAAACTCGATCTCAAACTTGGCTAAAACAGCCAAACTGCCAGTGAATAATAGACCCAAGCACACTAAATCAACGGCTAAAAATAACTAGTAAATTGATGTCGCGCTTATCTGTGTATTTTTGTATTCTCTACTGACGGTTTGTCGTTCTATAACCAATAAAAACACGAGCAATGGACGAAAAATATTGGACAATTGTTATTTCATTGTCTCCAATACAAAAATAAATTGGAAGTCAACGTATCGCTAATCCAGGATGGGTTAGTGATGTGTTTTCAATAAAGATCGTGATATAACAGTCAGTCTATCATGTCCTCTACGAGTTTTAATTGACCAAAACAAAACAGAACCTTGATTAGCATTGGCATGTCTAACTAAAATTTAAAGGAAGATCCACCCTTTTTGGTTTTCTGCAAGGGCGCTATAATTAAAGGAGACAAACGAAATTAACTTTAAAAACTGTCCAGCCTAACAGTTTTTTTAAAAACGCATATATTCTTCAGTTATTTTGTCCATTCTTCTTTTACATCTGTTATTTGCTGAGTTATTGAAATGTACCCTCCTCGTTTCAGTGCTCAATTTGGTGATCATTAATTTGGGTGAAATCCGTGACACAGGTACTTTTAGTCTTAGCAATTTATGGTCGAGTTAGTTTGAGAACGCTTTCGAATCATTAAATTTTCAGAGCCTTGCAGAGTACCTAGGAAAAACTGAAAAGCTGAAGATTGGAGAAAAAGGTACAGTTAAACCTCTCTAAGAATTCAATAAGCATAGTCATGACACTGACACAGCGTTTGACTCTGGTAAAAGACTAATTCAGTATCGATTTTCTCAAATAGAAGGTCACTATACAGTAAAAGCCCGCACGTAAGAACCTAGTAATTTTATTCAAGCAAGTTTGAATAGATTTTACTTTTGAATTACAGTAAAATCATGATAAACAGTTTAGCCAAGGAATGTGACTCTCAGATTGCAAAATTACATTGCATGAAAAAATATAATAACAATCGTCCTTTGGTTTATCTGTTAACACAAACATCCCTGAAAGGTATTATAGCTCCACGAATTTCATGCATCACCAGCTTTTGTGACATGTGTTGCGTAGCGTATCAGTTTTACGCGGCACATCATATCAGTATAAGAATTAGTAGTAAGCATATCGCCTAAATCAGTTTCTAAATCCTTTAATTTTCGGTTAAGACGATATGTCATACAAACTACCCTTCTTGATAAATACTTTTGCATCCATAAAAACTGTAGGTTTAATTTGTGTTGGGTCTGACGTGCGTGTGATTCGTTCTAGAGCTTCTTCGTGACGGGTTTGGTAATAATCCTTTGTTCCACTGCGTTGTTGCTGAGGAAATTGACCAAGATCACGACAAAGGTGGAGTAATTTATTTGCGTTTTATATTTAACCAAGAGAAAATGTCCCCCATAGCGGTAGCGTAAAAACACCCTCCATTAAATCGCCCCTGCAAATATAAGCCCTCCAGAAGCTTGTACTTGGAAAATTGCCCTTAAATAGAAAGCAACACAAAGCAAAAAACGTTAAATTCACTTCGAACTATAAGGCAAGCCCCAACTGATCGATATGGAAACGCAAATTTCCTTCCGTAGATACTTTCCTCCAAATATAGACCCCCTAAAAATAGCCCCCTCGAAAAGGGCCCTTGAACATGTTGAAAGATGTCATCAAAAGTCCCGGGGCTTATTTTTGGAATTTTACGGTATAGTTTAAGTTAAATGTATTAGATAAGCTGATCAATGACTTTCAAATATGGCAGAGAGTCTTTATATGCCGATTTAAGAAAAACAGCCGTATCGTTCACCTCAAGGGGTAAGTAGTTAAAATAACTCGTTTTGGCTCACTAACACTCTTTGGCGGATAAGGAATCATTGTCATTCCTAGCTGGGACAATCTAAAAGTCAAATCATTTGACTTTTAGATTGTCTCAAAGTTTTACGGCCGTTTTGCAGAGTCGGCCAGGGGGATAGTGGTATACCAGTATACCCGAAAAAAATTCGCCAAAATACCCCAAAATACCCGAAATT
>JAHPZR010006799.1:0-2500 GCA_019787425.1 Platygyra sinensis | reverse complement strand
AAATTTCTTGACAGCTCCACCCAGATCTTATATTTGATACTTTGGATGCCATATTTTCTCGTTAAATTTGTTGTGTTGTCATCGTGAAGTTTCGTTTATTGATTTGGAAAGGACGAGCGTTGCTGTTTTTCTGTAAAATGTAGGACGTGTCCTTTTCTAAAGAGAAGTCAGTTAAATGAATCAAACAACACCATTAAAACCCATCTTATAAATAACTAAACAGCACTCATCGGAAAAACAACACCAAGAACGGACTGGGCCGATGCACCTTCAAGGATAGACGCGTGTTCACAAGCTCCGCAGATACTTGAACAAAAAAAAAGCTGTTTGTTTGTGCACAAACTTTTCTTTCAAGAAAGATAGTGACTGATGGGCAAACAAGACAAAGACAAAAAGCGGCAAAGAGTGAGCAGCTCAGACGCCAAAACCGAAACCAACGAAGAAGCGATGGACTCTCAAGATGGCGCCCTCATCTCGCTGACGGTTACTGAATACCAAGTACTTATAGCAAAGATAACAAACCTAGAAGACAAACACAAAGTAAGTGATAACCGAATCTTGAACCTAGAGGCACGGCTAGATGAAGCCCAGGCAGAGTTAGACTCTCTCAAAAAGCAGCTTGGCGTAACTCTAAAAGTCGTTGCCGAGACGAAAGAATCACTCGAGTTTACTCAAAAGGAACACAGTGACTTGGCAGAACGTGTTACAACGTGTGAAACAGAGCAGTCTGCCCAATGGAACGAGATTACTCATCAAAGCATTTACAACCGGCGCTGGAATCTGATATTCTACCGTGTAATGGAATCTCCTGAAGAAAACTGCGCAGCACTAGTAAAGAATGTTTTGATCCAGCAATTACACTTACCGGCAGAAATTGTTCATTCCATGAAGTTCTGCGGCGCCCACCGCCTTGGTAAACAAAACGCCAATAAAACTAGGCCCCTCATTGTGCGCTTCACTTGTCGTTCTGACAGAGAGTTAGTGTGGAAAAATCGTTTTCATTTGAAGGATTCCCCACTTGCAATGGGTGAAGATTTTCCGAAACACATTCAAGATATCAGAAGAAAAGTATTAGTTCCAGCTTTGCAAAAGATCAAGAAAGAAAATCCTCGTGTTAAAGCCTCCGTCATTGGAAACAGGCTAATTGTCAACGGCAAAAGGTATTTTCACTACGACGTTCCAAAAGAATGGCTGCCAACTATAATACCTACTGTAAATGGTTCAAGAGTCAACACGCAGCTCCAAGAAGACAACGACCACGAAGATGCCTAATTCCAGGTTCCGCCTTCGACCCGTTAGGTATGAGACAATGTCACAATCAGAACTGTCTTAGTGTGTAAAACATTGTAAATCTGATCGCGATAGTTATTGAATTTTTGCTTCTTTTAGCTTGAAGTGCACAAACATTACTAGTCATAAGAATTGTTAAGCGGAGCGCTAATCGTGTCAATACTTTTTGTTTACTATGATGCAGCTCAGCGTAGAACACGAAACCACTCTATCGTGGCGCGTTGTAGGGCCGTTTACTGAGCCTTTCTTAGTTGTCGATGTGTTGTGCTACGTAGTACCTGCTATTTTACGTCGTCCACTATGTTTTTTTAGTTACTTGTGGTTCTTATTTGTTTGTTTTCTGTGTTTGCTCGCTTTCACTAAAAGTATGCTAATTTCGTCAATCCTACATTTAATTTGGCCGAAAGATGGCACTCTAAGTCTCATGCCAACGCATTCCAAAACACTGCTTTTCATCCGACACAATAACGACTTCACACCCGAACCTGAACATTAAAATTCAGTCACTAAATGTGAAAGGGCTAGGTAAATCAATTAAGCGGCGATCGATCTTCCGGTGGTTGCATAACCAGAAGCTTCAATTTGCGTTTTTACAAGAGACGCACAGCACTAATGAATGCGCTCAATTCTGGGAAGCAGAGTGGGGCGGGAAAGCCTTTTTTAGTCACGGCTCTTCGAACAGTAAAGGGGTTATGATACTTGTTAACCCAAATCTAGAGTTAAAAGTTGAAAAATGCATCACCGACAAAAATGGAAGATATATCCTACTTGACTTAATCGTTGACGAATCCCACATTATACTTCTTAATATTTATGCACCGAATGATGTTAATCAACAACTAACCTTCTTTAGAAGTCTCCAAAACCTACTAGCAGAATTTGCGCATGAAAATATCGTTGTTGCAGGAGACTTCAACTGCGCCCTGATGGAAATCGACAAGAAGGGAGGAAACTCGTTTTTAAAAAAAGCTCGCGTTATTCAGGAGATCGAACGCCTTATCAACCTGTATGACTTATCCGATATTTGGCGCCGTCGCAACCCGGACACTGAACGATTTACGTGGAGAAACAAGTCTCGCAAAATTCAAGTGCGGCTAGACTTTTTCCTAATTTCAAAGGACCTTTCCTCAGATGTGCAATCCTGCAATATAATCAATGCGCCTGAATCAGATCACTCAGCCATCACGCTACATTTAAAATCCGAAAGCCT
>JAHPZR010006797.1:0-37939 GCA_019787425.1 Platygyra sinensis | reverse complement strand
CTTGTCCAGAATTTCTGGTTGCAAGTTGCAGATGCGAAATAAAAGTCAAACTGGCTTGTAGAGTTGGGAAGCAGAATTTCTAGCTCATTCGCTCGAACTAAAAGGTCATGAACATATCGCGAAAGTTGTTACTGTTGGTATTAACAATTGCTTTGTTATTTGTTTCTCGCGCCTTTGGGGGGGTCTTTTAATGATGAGGATTTGAAATCAGATTATTTAACATGGAAATGGCATTAAAATTAACTGATCCACTGAAGATTTTTGTGTCTTAGTTTTGGTAGCTTTAAACTATTATTGTTGTAGACCGAGCTTGCTGAGAAATAATATTGCTGTCTACGAGCTTTGATTTTTTTTCTGTAATTTCATGTTCCAAAAGAATTGTCAAGAGAAAATAAGACGAATTTGTCATGAAAATTATATTCAAATTATAGTTTACGTCAACAGAATATCTTTTCTTTATGTTTATCTAATTCATCGTTTAGATGATGAAACTAAATGAATGTAAAAATAGAATAAAAAATAGGAAAAATCCAGGAAACCAAACTTCATGCCATTCCTCACTTTTCGGCGGGGATCATTTGCGATCCACATCGGGATCATTTGCGGTTCGGGATCATTTGCGGTCCAATTTGGGGATCATTTCCGGTCTGGGGATCATTTGCGGTCGGGGATTATTTGCGGCGCTGTAGGTCTTTTGCGAATGCAACTTCTCTTTTTATTTTTCAGACTACATTCAGTCTTCCTTCTCCTTTCAGGCGAAGTCTCACTTTGCCGTGTTTCAATTCTTTTTGTTTTGTTTGTTGTATTTTTATTTGGAATTTCATTACTGTGAATGACTTTAATATAGAACAGTTTCCAGAGTAACTTGACATTGATCAATTTACATTTTGTTAGTTGCACAATCATAACGCTTATACATCCAAATATAATTTGGAACATCCCAGCAAAATCTGTCTAACAGTCTATGTTCACAGCCTAATCAAAATCACCTCTTTCATGATTTAGTTTCGTTCTCGGCTTGCTCAGATAAATGAAGCAGATAGCTTATTGATCGCAGGCGCCAGCAAGGCTATTTCAGTTAGCGGCGAAATTTGAATGTTCGTAAACTGACGGCCAAACGGAAGAGAACTTATCGTTTTTATTCTTCCAAAGGCATCTTCCAAAGGCATCTTCCAAAGGGCTAATATAAGTTTGTTTTTCACTGTTTACCATATTATATTGTACGCAAAAGATTCCAATGTGAACAAGAAAAGAGCACTATTTCTTCAAGACTTCTACTGTTGTGCGACCGTTATTTGGGCTTTCCACCGTCACCAAACAACAAAGTGCATCAGATGTGGTGTGTTCACAGGTCACCAAAGCGTATTATTATATAAGAGTTTGTATGGGTAGGTTATTTGGTAGTCTCCTTCGCAACCGCTCGGGCCGGAGTCACGTAACGCTCCCCATCCCCACGCGGCTGCTTCAAACCGACATACATTTCTTTCTCGGAAATAAACCAATTAATGTGTGGCTTTCATTTTCATGCGAATGTTCGCGCCTGTGATTGGTGCAGCGTATACAATGACAACTAAACGAGAGGCTCATTGGTCCGAGCAAACAAAAGCGCAAAACACCGAGAAAGGAATGTATGTCGGTTTGAAGCAGCCGCGTGGGGACGGGGAGCGTTACGTGACTCCGGCCCGAGCGGCTGCGAAGGAGACTAGTTATTTGGTTGATAACTTTATTTTTGGACTACTAGATGTGTAACAAATAATTAATAACTGTTCACCGAAGTGGAGGTGGCTAGCGATGGATATTTACCAAGCCGCGAACCGGGACGCCATTTTCTCTTGAGTTGCTTGGAGGTAAATAGCACAGGATATTCGGAGTTTGACGAGCCAATCAGCGCGCGCGTTAACGCTATCCACTGTTTTAGTATATACTAACAAAGGATATTCTTTACTTCACTCAGTTTTCAACTGGCTACCAGGCCTAGATAGTAACCGAATTTTAGATGCCTCCGTTAGGATCAGCACATTGTGTAAGAAACCCGCGTAGCAGATTTACCAATCTTAAGTCTAGACGAGACCAACCGAGAAGACAACTATTTGCTGATGATACTACGAACAGTGGATCAATTTCGATCATTCAAATGGCAACAACACGCCAGTTTCCGAGAACTTGAATACAGAGGGCCTAAGAGCAGCAAATGTTTATGAACTGAGCCTTGTTAAACAACGGCAAGGCTTGTAATCTTGTGGTGGGATGGTCAAAAAGCATCCGGCGTCTTGAGAGCAATGGTGAGGTTCTGGAAGATGTGCATCACCTTTTGCTCTGTTCACCGTATCTTCGTTTTCTTATCTTCGAATTAAAAAATTGAATCAGGTTTAGCCTATGACTATCTAAGCTTATGTATGGAGGAATTTAATTGTAAAGCACGAATTAGGCCTAGAATATCGAGCTCCTCTACTGCTCCTCTACTGCTTTGCTAACTGCCAAGAACCCTTATAACTTAGCGAAGAAAGCCTGGAAAGCCTGAATGAAAATCTGTCCGCGAGTACTAATAGAAGAGTTTGCGATATTCACTCTCGTTCTTAAGTTTCGGTTAAAGTATATATATCTCGATAGTGCGAGGAAACGAAAGAGCAACATTTTCTAACACGTCGCAATACGACTTTTCTCATGCTCCCAGACTCTTTACACTCAGTTTTCTACTGGTGAATCTTAACAACGACAACAAAAACAACACAACAGCAACAACACAAGATCAGTTTTATTACTTTTTTTAAAACAAATATTTACACTTGTCATTAAAAAAAATTGGGAACTAGCAAAAGGTTTTGACGAACGTATTGGATATCAGTTTAAAATGACAGATTATTGGCAATACAGCTCTAAATCGAAAAAGAAAAAAATTAACTAAGAGGGAGGAAGAAAAACGCTAGTTATTTTGCAATTGGCCGGTACGAAATTCAGTAGGAAACTGGGGCGAGTTTGAAATTTTAACACCACCTCATAATATAGTTCAAAATTCATACAAGCGTCTCTAATTTTGAGACAACGTCCCCCAAAAACATATAAACCCTTAAAATTTTTTATCCGTTTTGTGACAACCGTAAACTCCCGTCATGCACCTATTATTTTAAAGAAGCTGAGATAAAAATCGCTATGTTTACCCATTTTAAGGAGTATCATGGAAATCATAAAAAATTAAGAGTTTATATGGTTTTGGGGGACGCTGTCTCAAAATTAGAGACGTTTGTATGGATTTTGAAGCATAATTCAAGGTCCATAACTTGGTCTCTGTTCACCCAAAAAGCATCATATTTGGTCAAATGACCAATCTCAACATGATCTTTCATGAGGTAGTGTCAGTTTATCGATTTGTTAAAATTTGAAACTCGCCCCAGTTCCCTACTGAATTTCGGAACGGCCAATAAGTTATTACAAGTAAAAGCTTCTTACGGCCAACAGGTACTAGTTGAAATTAAAGGCATAAATATTCGATTGATAACGAAACGTTGTCTTTGAGTCATGTACGCATTAGCCTGTATAACATTCAGTGTACCCTGTAGAAAATAGCACCCTACTGAAAACGTTCACTTCTACAGAACAACACCAGTTCTTTTGATAACCTAAGATTTTCCTTTTGTTTTCAGTTTCTTTTACAACTTAAGTACCAATGTAGAAAACAAAAAAGTCTGGGTCTGTGATCAACTTCGGTCAGAATGTAAATTAAAATGTTGCTTCAATTTTTAAAATGAATTATTGAAACACTTAAATAGAAATTTATGTAACATCTATAATCTCTTCGAAGTCTTTACATACAAAACAACAGACTAAAAGTTATTCTCATAATAAAAAGAAAAACTATGTTGAGAGGCACTTGTTGACTTTTAGCAGAGGAAGCTGCAAAAGATAAAGTTAATATAAGAAAACTTGACAAACAAACCACAATCAAACAACAAGCAAACCTGATTTGCTACCTGTACAGAGGGTTGATATGGGACTATAGAAACCACGAAGAGTATTCTAACTTCTCCATATGAACAAAAACTGAACATTCTTGGAAAAATATTATAACATTGTGACTGACTCAGGAAATTATTAAGAGAGATATCATTTTCGGGAAAACAACACTGAAAATATGCAAAATGCTTTGGTAAATGCAGGGTTGGAGTAACTATTTAGTTGAATTTAAAACTTTCCTCCTCTATACTCTTTTTATTCTGTGTAAATAAAGTCAGCTGCTCCTTCAGGGAATAGAGGAAACTTATGTTGTTACCTATTTCTGTTGTGGTACTGAGACCGTTAACGTAAATGAATCTTAATTACTTGCTTACCTTTACACTGTTTACCATTTCCGTGATAACCTTTTAAACAGGAACACTGATATGATCCCCAAGTATTAATGCAAACAGCTTTGGGATGACAGTCATGTACACCCTGTGCGCACTCATCTAAATCACTGCATGATATCCCATCACCATGGAAACCTGAATCACAATCACAGGTGTAAGAGCCTTGTGTGTTAATGCAACGCGCATCCCAGCTGCATCTATCTGTTCCATCCCTGCATTCATTAATGTCTAAACAAAAAGTAAGTTAGATCGTCGTTAGTACGCTCGTGTTTTAGTACCAATGTTCATTTAAATCCTAACTAGTACTTATTTTTTGGTCAATCTTCAGTCTTTGAGAACTTGTGGTCATTACAAATGACGTTTGAGTTAGATATGATTAAACTAGATTACATTAAATGAAATTATCTATAACTTTAAAGTTCGAAACGTATATAAAACAAAATATCTACATAACTAATCTACAATACGAATAGAAAAAAAAGCTTTCAAAAACCAATTGATTTTATAAACTTCATCATCATTTATTTGCCTTTGAATATAACAAAAATTAAAAATACAGCATGTAGGTTGTTATGCGAGGAGACCTTGTCTTTATAATTAGTAAAATTAACGCTTTCCTTTATAAAATATCAGTTATTACCTAAAACCCTGGTACTTCATACCTTTCACAATGGGAATATATTTGTTTGGCATAAATCACGCAAGAGGAAAATTACGAACAGAGAGCAATGAAACGTCAACTGTTGATCAAATACTTACCGTTACAATATCGTCCATTTCCGGTGTGGCCTCTTCTGCAGACGCAGCTGTAAGAACCACGCTTGTTAACACAACTCGCATGAATATCACACAGATGACTTCCAACGCTGCATTCATTGATGTCGGAGCATAAACGACCATTGCCATGGAAACCATCATTGCATGAACAAGAATAGGAACCCACAGTGTTCTTACAAGCTGCATGCGAACTGCAGTCATGTGATCCATCCAGACATTCCTCGATATCTCGACACACCTGCCCATCACCACGAAACCCAGAAATGCAGCTGCATTCAAAAGAGCCTTCAGTGTTTGCACATGCTGCTTGTGTGTGGCACGTATGAGTACCATCCTTGCATTCATCAATGTCATGGCAAGACCAGCCATTTCCTTTAAAACCTGGGAGACAAGTGCAGTCATAAGAGCCAATAGTGTTATTGCAGTGTGCATGAACACTGCAATTGTGCACATTGTCGTTGCATTCATCAAAATCTTGACATGACATGCCGTCTCCATGGAATCCTTCAAGACAAGTACAATGATAGGAGCCCACAGTGTTATCGCAGCGTGCATGCACACTGCAATTGTGCATATTATCTTTGCACTCATCAATATCTTGACATGATCTGCCATCCCCATGGAATCCTTTAAGACAAATGCAATTGTAAGAGCCAATGGTGTTATTGCAGTGTGCATAACCACTGCAATTGTGGACGTTGTCCCTACATTCATCAACGTCTTGACATGACATGCCATCCCCATGGAACCCTTTAAGACAGGTACAATGATAGGAGCCAATGGTGTTATTACAGTGTGCATAACCACTGCAATTGTGGACGTTGTCTCTACATTCATCAACGTCTTGACACGACATGCCATCCCCATGGAACCCTTTAAGACAGGTACAATGATAGGAGCCGATGGTGTTATTGCAGCGTGCATGTACACTGCAATTGTGCATATTGGCTTTGCACTCGTCAACATCCTGGCATGACATGCCATCTCCAAGGAATCCTTTAAAACAAGCACAATTATAAGAGCCAATGGCGTTATAGCAGTGTGCATAAGTACTGCAATTGTGCATATTGTCTTTGCACTCATCATCATCCTGACATGAAATTCCATCTCCATGGAACCCGTTAAGACAAGCACAATCATAAGAACCAATAGTGTTACTGCAGAGTGCGTGGACACTGCAATTGTGCATATTACTATTGCACTCATCAATATCCCCACATGCCATGCCATCTCCATGGAATCCTTCATGACAAGTGCAATTATAAGAGCCAATGGTGTTAATGCAGTGTGCACGAACACCGCAGTTGTTCATATTGGCCAGTTTGCATTCGTCCACATCCTCACATGACATGCCATTTCCTTGGAATCCTTCAACACAACGACATTGATAAGAACCAATGCTATTGTTGCAATGTGCATGGACACTACAATTGTGAACACCGGTGCTGCATTCATCAACGTCTGTGCACACTTGTCCATCACCATTGTATCCCGGGAGACAAATGCACCCGTAGGAGCCAATGGTGTTTTCACATTCGGCGTTAGAAGGGCACGAATGAAGTTCTTGGGATAAGCACTCGTTGATATCTAAAAAAAATAATGATATAATGGCCACAGTTAGGGGAAACATCAATCAGCCATTATTTTGGATCGTGAATGTAATTTAGCAAAAGAGCCGGAAAAGGAAAAGTAAAGGAACTTAATTTATGAATAGTTACAACTAGTGTAAGGCGAATGTTGTGCTTGTACATGTAAGTGTTGTTTTATGTATTAAGTAATTGAAAAGAGAGGATGAAGAATAAGAGAGTTAATCCCCTATGTACGCCTTCTACTCAAGATAACCTGTTTCACAAGTGTTTTTTTTAGTTGACTCTGGACTTCAGAAAGAATCAATCATGTGACGCTGGATTGCTTCACGTAAGCGACTTAAGAAACACCATGTATAACAATAAATTGAGAGGGATTTCCTTGCCGGAATAAGGTCCTTCTGGAAGATTTAAAGACGATTTTCAGTTGAACACTCGAGTTTTAATGGCAAAAGTAAAGTTACCAAAAAGCCTTATAGTATGGTGATATTGTGAATATAAGGTCACCTAGAGAAATGAATTAAGTGAAATGTTTTAAATAGTATTCAAATTGTTACTGTGCTGTGAGTAGATTTTTAGTAAATAATACGGGTGAAAATAATAATTACTCACAGAAACTAGACAGACGCTTTATTTGTAAGCTATAATGTGCTTCAAATGCTCTCATACCTTGGCAAATAGAACCATTTCCTTCAAAGCCATTGTTACAAACACAAATGTAACGTTTCTCATCTCTTAGGTCAGCTGTGCAGGCAGCGTTGGCACCACAAAGTGACTTCTGTCTGCAGTCAAAAGATGCAGCCAAACGTCTTTTGTCCTTTTCATCTACAATAGCATCAAAGGTGTTCAAATTAGAGGTTTTAAGAACCAGCCCGAGACAGATACTTAAAGACAAGTTTTTTTATTATTTGGCTACATTTAACTGTTCTATTAGGCCCGTTTCAAACGCCGTGCTTAAGTCGTGCCGAACTCAATTCATTATTTAAGGACGTTCGCGCCCATTGCTACTGCACATCTCTAGTGCGCACGCTATTCATTGGTCACGCGCGTGCCACGTCATTTTCAAGCGCGCGCACCGAGTCGAAAACTCAACAAAATATAGAGCTGATGACCTTTGCGTTAACTTTGTGTGCGAATATTTTTGTTGGATGGTCGGTGACCCCCACTTTTTTTTCAGCAGATCACTTCCTTTTCTGATTCTTTCCATTATACTAAAAAACAAAAAAAATCTGTACGTGAGAAGTTTTAATTATTTCTCATAAACTATTCAAATAGGGTCGAATTTGTACATGGATACATGTGCGTAACTTAGAAGTTGTATTTTTTTTAAGGCTAATTCTAGCTGATTTAATGGCATATGTAGCAAAGATATATCAAATAGGCTTATATAGACTGTGTTAAACACACACAACTTAGATATGATTCTTCAACTTAAATATATGCCGATAGTAATGAATCCGGCCAGAATCGCCTCAGTGGCTGGAAATCCTAGAAATGCTATGATCTGTGATGCGCCTTATCTTCAAAACGAGTTCGGTGACCCCCGGTTTTTTTTACGTTTTTCATCTAATCTTATCATTTTCTACCTGCAGTCAAAATTTTAAAAAAATCTGTACGTGGGAAGTTTTTGGGCGCGAACGTCCTTAAGTTCGACTTTGGCGCGGCTGTAGCACGACGTTTGAAACCATTTAAGAATTAGGTTCGACTCTGCCGTGTAGCACGGCAAGCTCTGTCGTGCTACCCGACTTTGGCACGGCATGGTTTCAAACGGCGTGCTATTGCCGTGCCGAACTAAATGAGTAAATAACTAAAATTATCATTTTGGATTTATCCGTTGGACCGCTGGTTCGTAATATCGTCTCTTTTCTAAACGCCCAGTGAATTCCCAGTGAGTGCATTAAGCTTGACCATGGCTCGACGTTTGAAACCAAGTCGTGCCAATGTCGTGCTACAGTCGAGCCAAATTGAATTTAGTTCGGCACGACTTTAGCACGGCGTTTGAAACGGGCCTAATCAATGTAGTGATTGGACGAGGAAAGCTTTTACGTAGTACCAACAATAAATCAGTCACAGGAAAGTTACTCGGCGTCGCATCTTTTGTGGCGGTATCATCACGACCAGTGATCGCATGTACCAAGTTGCGGACGCTACAACCAAGAAACTATATTTCAAACAGGTACATAACTTTTATTTGATATGGCCTCTCATGACGGCGAGCAGTGAAGCAAATATAATACCACGATCGACAAATGCAATGCTTTTACACACACAGACAGGTGCCCTTAATACTAAAAGCAGATGAAACTGACCTGCTCATTAATGTCTGTAGAAAATGCTGAGCGAAGCATTTTATTATTCTCGACTCTCCGTTTGTATCTATTGGCTAAGCTCATTATTTTTTACATATCAATATGACAGCAGTACTGATCTTGTAGCTTGCACACAAGCTAATATGTTATTAAAGTGGCTGCTTACCTTCGTTGTCAGGAGATTTATTGCCAACTATGAGGACAAAACACACAGCAGCCACTATTAAACCAGTTAGGAAAACGAAAAGTCCTGTCGCAAGTATCTTATTGGAGATGGCTTTACTGCACTTGAGCCTGACTGTTTCTTTGATCTTTGTTGAATCGAATTTCGTTTTGGACTGTGACATGGTGCGTGTCGTTGCTTAAGTCGTATGCTTTGTGAAAGGAAGAGTACAAAAATGAAGTTCAATCCTGTCTAAATAGAACAACATAACTGCAACCTAAGCTTTTCTCAGAAATATTGAAACGGGGTAAACCCCTAATTATATTATGCAGAGACACCTTATTGGTTACCTCTAAATAAATTTGGCTCCCGTCAGGGCATTATCTAGGGACTTCCCCGTAAGGTTTCTCGGAAATCGTGCAACCTCTGCATTACGTCATCCTTGATGCTATATTTGACTCTCCTCTGTTGATTTACTGAATGGCAAATTATTTTGGCTTTATGAAGAGAGAGACTTGCGTAATATAATATACAGGAAATCTGTGTTTAATATAATATATGTATGTCTGGATTTATGAAAACAGTGTTTAAGAATTGAAATCACGCCCTAAGCGGGCGTTATATAGGTTTATTTCTCTCCAAAGGTGAAGATTTAAAAAATGAAATGAAGGTCAGTCAACACGGCGAGGTTTACGAAGGCGATACTGCGGCAAAAAATTTCAAGGAAACGCGAAAGAGGGAACAATCAAGGAGAAGTGCTCAGTTGACACTCGCTTTGTGTAGGTATTCAAATAAATTCGAGTGCACGTTGGAATAAATAAGAACGAGTAAATTTTTCAAAGATTACAAAAAACAGAAGTCTTTGAAAAATTTACGAGTGCTTATTTATTCCAAATTGCACGAGAAAAATCATTTGAGTACTTGTTGATAATAAAAGACAATTTCTCTGTCACGCTTCAGTATTTTGCATGACAAATGTAGGCAACAAGCTACTTAAAAAAAATTTGGCATGTGAATTCAAGCGTAAAAATTCATTCACTCGCTCCAAGTCATGTACGTAAAGCAGTCTTGAATTGGAGAACTTGATCACAAAGCAAAGGGAAAACTCCCTGTGGTTTTGATGGCATATTGTAAAACATGGACTGGATTTGTAAAACATGGATTTGTAAAATATGGCCTTTTGAAAACAAATACTTCGTCATTCTTTAAACCTGTCTCCTGTTCCGAGGTCCGAGAGGTTTTAACTGCTATGCCGTCCAACAAGGCCCCTGGCTATGATAGAATTCCACTATTTGTCATCAAGGACTGCCTCTCTTACATACTTCCGACTTGAACTAGACTGATCAACTCCTCGTTTGCCTGTTCTGAATTCCCTAGGGCTTGGGAAAAGTCTGTGATTGTACCCACCTAAAAGACGGTGATCATGAGGTCCTCAATAACAACCGGCCGATCTCGTTGCTTCCTGTCCTTTCCAAAGTGGCTGAGAAGATTGTCTTGACTCAATTTAATGACTTCCTGACTAAGCAAGATAAACTCACTCAACATCAGAGCGGGAACCGCAAGAACCATTCTACCGAAACTCTGAGCCTTCTGGTTATTGATCAAATCTTCAGAGCTATAGACCTCAGCAAGGCCTTCGACAGTATTTGCCACAGTACACTTCTTCTTAAACTACGCAGCCTAGGCACATCAAGCCAGGCTCTTAAATGGTTCGAGAGTTACCTCACTGACCGCAAGCAGTCTACTAGATTTGGTACCTCTCTATCTGATGAGCTTACGATAACACATGGGGTGCCTCAAGGCTCCATCTTAGATCCCTTGTTGTTCAATTTATATATAGATGATCTACCCTCCTCAGTAAGTCCAGCTGCACCAATTCCTACGTTGACGATACCAAGATCTACTGCTCCTTTTTGCCGGGTTAAAAACATGAATTCTTGCCTTGTAAAAATGACGGAAGACCTACATCTTATTGCTGGCTGGTGTTGTTCACACCAATTCCTGATTTTTTCGGGATTAGGCAACTTCTCGGTAAGGTATCAGACATCAGAGTGCCTTTCCTTGACCAAGAACTCACTCCGGTATCCTCAGTTAAAGACTTAGGCATTACACTGAACTCACACCTCAATTTTAATGATCATGTAAACACGTTAACATCGTCTCTCCTGTCCATGTTATGTCAGATTAGTAGGGTGAGACACCTGTTTACTAAACCTGTTTTGTCAATTATTTTAAATTCTCTTATTTTTAGTAAACTTTTTTACTGTTCCACTGTCAGGGCAGGCACCTCTAAGGAAAATGTACAGAAGTTACAATTAGTGCAAAACTTTGCCGCCCGCATATTAACAGATACTAAAAAAGTGAAAGTGAAGAGTGATCATCGCAGTAAATATTCCAATTTAAGCAATTGGAAAGAAGAAGCCTGAAAAAATCAAGGCTTCAACGGGATTCGAACCCGTGACCATGAATTCTTGCCGCGATACCGGTATCGCGGAGGTCACGGGTTCGAATCCCGTTGAAGCCTTGATTTTTTTCAGGCTCCTTCTTTCCAATTGCTTAAATCGGAATATTTACTGCGATGATCACTCTTCACTTTCATCTATAACCGCAGTACAAATATGAATTATTTCATATATACTTCACAGATACTAAAAAGTTTGATCACATTTCGCCTGTTCTTCGGGAATTAGGGTGGCCTCAAAGACTACCTATTTGTCCGTGATACTACCCAAGTATACAAAGTTGTTAATAGTTTCGCTCCGTTGTATTTGATTAGTAAACTTAGTACGCGATCAGACGTACACAACTACAACACGAGGAAAAGGGACAATCTAAATCTCCCTCTATGCAGAACAACTACTGCACAACGGTCATTTTACGCGAATTGCGGGACTCAGACCCTATATGTTAAATAATTAATTAAAATTTGATTTAGTAATTACAAGTAATTTGTAATGTACGCGTACAGTTTAGGTTTTTAGTTTTGTAAATTTAAGCTTTTTCTACTTATCCCCTAGTTTGACCAATTGTACGTTAAATAGTTAATTAATATTTGATTTAGCAATAAAGTAATTTGTAATTGTACGTGTACAGTTTAGGTTTTTAGTTTTGTAATTTTAAGTTTTTCTACTTATCCCTTAGTTTTACCAATTGTAAATTAACTCAGAATAGCCCTTTGGGAGAGTTAATAAAATTATTGTATTGTATTGTATATTGTATATTATTGTATTCTATTCCTAGAAGAAATTTCCTTCGGAAAATCAGGTGTCTACACGTTAGGCTAAGTTTTTGTGATGATTACATCATATTGTTAATTCCTACCGTTTTGTCGAAAGAGATTAAATTTTACTACCCTTTGCAATGCAGATTCTTCGTTTCTTATCCATTTTCCTCTTTCCTTTACAAAAAACGTACCAACCGTACGGTCAGCGTTCCATCCAGGATGCCCGGAAGTGGAGAAATTCGTTGACCTTTGACCAAAATAATTTAAAAAGAGCGCGAGAGTTTTTATTCCGCGGGTAGAGATGGCTGCGTTTAAGGTTCATCGAGGTTACCGATTTTTGTTTCTGTTATTGCTTCTTCGTTTTGTTCCAGTTTGTCAATTTCCATAGACAGACCAAATGCGTTCGGACTATGGGCATCAATTTAAACCGCAAAAGACGCAGAAAAATAAGCGGAAAACCCAAGCTAAAAAAAATGATTTACAACAGCGTCCAAGGGCCAAGCGAAGGTTTTTAAGGTTCATTCAGCCTGTGGTGAACCCTCACGAAGGCAATCAGAGTGATTACCTCTACTACCGTACAATTGAGGACAACTTTATTGAGAAAGTTTAGGTAATGACAAAGTCTTTTGAAATTTCTAACATGTTCAATTATCAACCTTGTTTTCCCTGAAATAAAATGACTGCATGATATACGGTAAATCGTATTTATTCACGAACAGCGTAAAAAGGTATTTATGTCGAGATAATGACAAAGGAAGTGAGGGAGAATAAAAAGGTGACGTCGCAATACAACTGAAGCTCATACAAAGGGCAATAAAAGGGCGCTAAACTGGTATAAGAATGAAACAAATAAATTGTTTGGTTTTGTTTGCTTTTCCGAATAGATTTTCTTACAAATCCATGTTTTGCAAATCCAGTCCATGTTTTTCAAATATAAAATCCGATCCAGTCCGTGTTTTACAACATGCCGGTTTTGATACGGTTTTCTCAGTTGCCAAATGTTTTTGAATGGTTGAGAAGCTGTGTCAAGAAACTATTCAACCCAGCACAAGTTACTTAAACCAAACTACCGAGAAACGAAGCTAAAATCTATCAAGAAACGGAATTTCTTAGCTCTGAAGGGATTTTTTTTTAACTTCGTGCAGGTTAGATTTGCCTCTTGATTTGCCTCTCTCACGGTCTTGAGACCGTCTTGATCTCTAAGCCCACCGTTTCAGTTCTTTCACAAAAGTAGAATGATTGCTCTTTTCGTCTTCAAAAGTAAGATGTTGCAGGTTCTTGGGATGTCTTGTTGGGTCCTTGTTCGCGTTTTATTTCGTAGTAGTGAAGAAATTTAAAATTCCGATCTAAAGGTCCCTAATAATCAGGCTAAAAAACAGACAGACACAAACAGCACACAAAGTTAGAACAAATAAATTTACATAGTTACAACTGTATTAATTGAATAGTTAAACAGTGGCCATCGAAAAGCGATTAGTATTCATTATAAAAGTCTGGGCAGATTTAACGCCGTGCAAAAGAAAATTTAGTTTCTTAGCATCGCTGCTGGATGACCACGTTTCACCTAGAATATCGGCAGCAGAGGTAAGGACAAGATTACGTTGGGCGGTATACCTGGGGCAAAACAAAACGAAGTGTTTCACCGATTCAGTGTCAAGACGCACTCGCAAAAAGGCGATGCACAACGGTTACCACCGTTTTCGTTGATACGCGACTTTCGAAAACAAAACACCCGTCGAAACGTTTCCAAAATTTCCGTCAATCACACATTATTGACAGATCGGGTCGAAATCCACCAATCACAGCCGCTAGCATGACGTAAAGAAGGTCTGGAGGTCACACGAGTGGCTGTGATTGGTGGATTTCGATTCGATCTGTCGATAACACGCAAGACTGACGGAAATTTTGGAAACGTTTCCGCGGGTATTTTGTTTTCCAAAGTCGCGTATCAACGAAAACGGTGGTAATGTTGTTTTTTACTTTTTGAAAAAATGGGTCGGTCTGGCGATGGCAAACGAAACATTTTATTGGTCTGGCCTTACGTTTTTTATTTTGTGGTAGGTAAAACCCGCGGGGAAAAGAGTCTCTTGGGATCTGCGCATGCCTCGTGCATCAGCTGTTAATATATTGCAAAAATGTATGCATTCAAACTCACACGCTCAACTGACCTTTTATATGTGTTGCCCACACGGAGAAAACGTGTTAGAAGAATTTAATTCGCTACACAAATTTAATTTGATTTAATCGTCGCACAATTTCTTGTAGGCCTAAGAATTAAGAGTGATTTTCTGAGAATGTCGAGAATCGGAAGACACCGGCGAAAAATCGATTTTTCTTTTATTCGCCAAAACATACCTTTGGGTGAACTTATTCAAGGAAAAATAGTTTAACGTTCCAACGATTTATTTTGCGGCCAAAATTTAAGAAAGTTCGAAATTTGCATATAATGGCGGTTTTTTCGCAACTTAAAATCTTCAAATTTCACGCTTCTTTACGAAAACATCAGGGGCGTAAGAAAAATCCTATGAAAACGAAACTTGGCACAATTGTTATTTCATTCTTATACTTTAAAATCGTGTAGTAAGTTTCTTGAAGTTTTGTTTACAGCTTTTTAACGAAGCCACCATTTGTGGCTTTTTAACAGCCGCCATTTGTGTCACTTGGCAAGGAACAAATAAGGGCCAACTTCGACTGGGATAACTGGCCACTGGTATATATCATTTGGTCAAAATATTTCTATTTTAGGAAACCTTGGTTATTGGTTTTTTCACCAGAAAAGTTATAGCTCTGGGAATTAAAATGTTCTCCGTCAGTAAAATAAAATGTTACAGCATGTAAGCGAGTTCAACTTTATGCAAATCACGCGGTTGCTCTTTGGAAGTCAACGGTTTAAAACAGGAAACAACGACTCACCGTCATTTACGCTCCTTCTGCCGCTATAGAAATTATTTTAACTTACCAGTGTCCTTTTGAGTTGTTCTTAAAATATTTCCAGTAACACAGCGAGCATAAACGGCCATAAAATTCGACAAGGTCGACAATGTTTACATTTGCTGTCGCACACGCAGGTGTGGATCTTTTCATCGTATCGCTTAGTCGAGAGTCCTTTAAAGATATGAGAATACACGCTTCAAAAGGAAGCAAATCTGTATAGTTCATGTCCACTTATGGGTAAATAACTCAGTCCCCGTGCACTGAATAAACAAGTCGAATGACCTTTGCGGTGTGAGAGGTCACATGTTAATGCCGTTATGTTACTTTCTACCGGTTTCACATTACAAGGGTAACGCCGTATTTCACAAGGTAAAAAAATGGTAAAAGTCTGCATGCGAGCCAACTGTGGCCCACCAGGCCGGAGCTTATCCCGGTTTCTGTAGCATGAAGCGACTGGAAGTATTTCTACTCTCCCCTGGATGGGATGCTAGTCCATCGCAGGGTTACCCCAGGCATTAAATTCGCCGGTACCCATTTATACACCTGAGTGGAGAGAGGCACCTCGAGAGTACTCATTTCACATGGCATTTGGTTTTATTTAAAATGGTCTCAAATATATTTTATTTAGGAAGCAAAAACAACAAATGATTAAATCACGAAATTAAGGCGGCTTAGCAGTTTTTTTTCTTTCACAAGATGAACAAATCTGCAAGCATTGGCGCATTTTCAAATGAAAGCCGGGGCGGATCCAGACCTTGAGCTAAGAAGGGGTGTTGGGGGGGGGGGGGTTGATTTTTTTGCCCTGCTGCATGCTATAAGACTCCAAATACACTCTTTTTTTGCAAGAATATATTTTATAAGAATATCGACGCTGAAATTTGCGAAATTTTAAGAATATTTTAAGAATAAGCGGCCGAGGCTGAGATTTTGAAAAGGATAGATAGTTAGGTGAAGGAAGATAAAGATGATGCTTTGTGTGGCCGTATGTTCACGGTTGAAAACGGTCAATCTAATGATTTTATTATGGTTTTATATGTAAAATCTAAAGAATTAAAAGTGAATATTAAAAGTGAATTATTTCTAACTTTTTGAGCCCGACAATTCACTAACAGACACCGTGGTCGCGAGCATCACAAAGAACAAGTTGAGATTTCAAAGTATCGAACATTTGATTGGCTGAATTTGAAAAAGGTTGAAATCTATTGTTTCAGTTATTCCATCCGATTGACGGTTTTCTTTTTGTGGATGGCTCCAACTTCAGTAAACACACTGTAATCCTTTGAAAAACAATTACAGCCATTTATGAACAAGGTCTATTTACAACCGTTGTGCGTTTAGGTTTTGTAACCTGAATGGATAGTGAATTGTTCATGATATAAATTGCGTTTCGACGCAGGGAAATTTTTTGCAGGGGTAGCTTATTGTGGCTATCCTCTAGACGACTCACAACTGGAATTCAGGTTATCCTTGACTGGATGCTATATTCGACCGTAGGCAGTTACAGGATTTTATAAGACGGGGTGGCTGGTATCTTGGGGTTTCAAAATCAATGGGGCATGCTTGCTAGCTCTCGTTGCTATTACTTACTCAATACACCGAATTCATTATGGCGGACGGCTCGGGTAGACCTCGGTACGAGAACATGAAAACGAGGTGGGTGAGGATAGAGTCGAAAACTTGCAGAAGAGCGTACGGCGAATAAGGCGAGTCAAAAAGGTGATTTTGTTAAAGTTAGTTTCCTTTTTCACTATGAATAAAAGTCAATCGCCACAGAATCGATTTTGTTGTGTTCCTCTTTGCGATCAAAAAGGATCCACCGGTCCAAACGGCGAGAAAGTTGGATTTTTTAGTATTCCAACCGAGAACTATTTTAGGGAGCAATGGCTACACGCGATACTAAGAGAGCTGGGAAAACACTTCTCCATTACTGATTCCACAAAGGTTTGTTCGCTTCATTTTAAAGATGAACACCTTAAGAAGAGTTTTGGTTGTGCTTCAATTTTGTTTAGTGTATCTTCATCAACCTCGAGTGAATATAAAAATGTTCTTTCTTCACTAGAAAGAGTGTCTGGATAAACTCTAGCTGTAGTATCTTTCAAAGGAAATCGTGGGTAGCTGTTTATGTCAAACTTTGGATTAGGGCATCTTGTAACCGCACTTATACTGACATACACGGGAAAGTTAGACTCTCTATACGACAATTGATAACTGTTTGTAGAACAGACAGGACTACTACCAGATTTGGTTTGTACCATACGGTTTGGTGTATTTGAGGCCAGAGTGGCAATTCCCATATTAGAATTTATGGCTGCAACCTCATTTTTAAACTTCTCTTCCTCTGTAGTATCAATTTTTGTCTTTTTCTGGCCTTATAAAGTTGACAAGAAATTGCCTTATCACACTGCTTATCATCAGGCTTAATTTTTGGTACAACTAAATCCATCACTGGCTGGGGGTGAATTGAATCACCTCTGCCTTTGCAAAGTTGATGTACATGCCAGAGAAGGATTTTCATCTAATTCATCATTGAGATCTTCAGTTGTTTTGCTCTCAAACAGTGAGTATAGACCCTATGTAAATATGGCTGCCTTTATATTATTCTTTTGTTCGTATTTAAAATAGCCTCACTAACCTCGCTTGTGAGACAAAAATTGTAAAGAATTTATTATCCCGAACGAGGTTAGTGAGGCTGTCTTGAATACGAACAAAAGAATAATTTTAAGGTAGCCATTTTTGCATAGCGTCTATTTCAGTACAAATTTTCAAGATGAGAGCTAGTGTGATTACAATAACCAATTTTTCCTGCAGTACATGTGCAAGTAGCATGCATTACTTGTGCAGATATAATAATGCAAAGGGCAACTTGTATAGTATGAGAAACTTCATGTTTTTTATAGCTGTGATAACACTTACAAAGCAAAAATAGTTTTCATCATTTGCTTCAATATCCTTTAAATGTTCAACTTGCAGAAAAGTCTTTCCACGTTTCAAACTTGTAGGAACAGAATGGTTGTCCAGACTTCCCATCCTTTTACAAGAACAGTTTTCTATGTGCTTTTTCATTTCCGCTTTGGTAAACAAAGGCAACTTTTCCAGAGTTTTCCCCCAGCCAGTAGTTGGGTATTTAATTTCAGTAACTTCTTTACTGTGCGATGAAGATCCTGGAAGGGAGATAGAGCATTCCCTAGCTTTTCGCTTCGTGTAGATCTTGTTTGGATCAGGGTCGACTATAATTTTATCCTTGCCACTTGTAATGTACTCCTCGACTCTGATACTAGATATAACACATTTTACACTACTTTGAAATGTTTGCATTGTAATTCGCCAGTATATCACAGCAACCTTTCGTACAGCGGCGAGATTTAAGCCTCAAAATATTAAATTTTGGTTCAAAGGATTTGTTTTCTAGTGAAAAAAAATAAGGGATTTAATCTCTTCTTGTAAAACATGAAAAATTGGATACAAACCTACCCCGCTTTACTAATTGTGCTTTTACGGTCATTCCTTTACATGAATCACCCCTACATCGCAGCCAAAACAAAAGATCGGCTTTTTTCATCTCTGCTGGCTTTCTTCCGTGAATACTAGCTCCAGGAATATAATTTTCCGTGAGTAAAACCGGCGCTGTAAACATGTTTTTTCCGGGTGTCGCCATATTTATTTGAGTTTCTATCCTCACCCACCTCGTTTCCATGTTCTTGTACCGAGGCTTACCCGAGCCGTCCGCCATTATGAATTCGTTGTATTGGTTAACTGTTTGTCGAGTATGAGGTAATTGTATCACTATTTTAGCCAGAAAGAAAATACTATAAAGAGTTGGTACTTATCTATAATGCTAGAGCAGGCCATATTGACCTTTCTCTTTTAAACCGTAGTTCGACAGAAAACGAGTAATTCGAGTGAATTAAATTACCAAATACCACCCTCAGCTCAAAGCAAAATTAGTTAAAACATTCGTGTTATTACAGGTCTATCCATTCAACTTTTGGAACAAACTACTAACGGATATTAGAAGCGTGGACTCATTTCATACTTTTTAGTAAAAGGAGGCTTAGAGATTTTTATGATGATAAACCCCTTTATTATAATCTCTTCCAATTAGTGAGGGTGTAAGTTAATGAAGGCATATGCATTTGAAATTAATTTGATTGCAAATAACATTATATGATAATTATCACTATTTGTATTACTACTTCTATGATTATAATTATTATTACTATTTTGCTAATATTTATTGGGGTTGAATAGCAATTGGGACATCGTCTTGTTTTCTGTTCCAGTTTCCTTCTCTTCTTTTCTTTTTTATTATTTTACATGAAACAAATTCAATATAGTTAAAGTTAAAGACTGCCTCCTCTTTCTTCACACATTCTTACTGCCTCACTAACAGTTGGAAACAATTCAGCTGGTAGCTGCACTGCGCATGACATCTGAGCCATGTTTTCCACTGGCACATATACATGTACTCGTGGATCAAGGTGTCAGCAGCATCATTAGCAACATCAGTGCATTGAAACCCAAGAAATTCAAAACATTGGAAATGGGCAAACAACAATAACTAAAGGTGATACCGAACTTCAATCTAAAGACTTTCTCACAGAAGGCAAAGTTTGAAATGTCAGTTATACCTTTTCCGAATCCAGTTGGCAGCACAGCGAAGACATCTTTTTACAAAAGATGTTTTCAAGAAAGGAAAGCCATAAGGATAATCTGTAAAAGGTTTATGAAGCTCCATACGCGACAGATCACCTAATGTAATCACAATATATATTGCTCAGGTTTAATCATTTATGCTGAGGAAAATGTGTACACTTGAACGAATCGAATTGCATT
The DNA here is from genome assembly GCA_019787425.1 of Platygyra sinensis. NCBI lineage: Eukaryota > Metazoa > Cnidaria > Anthozoa > Scleractinia > Merulinidae > Platygyra > Platygyra sinensis. The sequence continues at coordinate 17,771 of JAHPZR010006797.1, read as the reverse complement.
ACGAATTTACTTGACAAAATACAAATTCCACCTTTCTTAAAAAAAAAAATTGTACGACTTTTCCAGGACTCAGATTGAATTTTCCAGTACTCTAAAACTAACCCTTTCACTTCCACTCCCAGTTCTCGAAAATGCCAATACACAATTCCAGGACTTTGCAGGTTTTCCAGGACTCTTGCGAAACTTTGGTTAACAATTCTCAGCCATGTTGAATTGACCGACTAAAATTTCGCTCGACACAGCATTGCGAGGGTTCAACATAGCTTCCTGGCCCTTGTGATGGAAGATTACTCAGGTTTGGAAACGTTTCAGTCGCAGCAAGAAAGAAATCATTTCCTCCAAGAAAGCGACGAAAATATTCCGAAACGCCAAAACATTTATCAACATCAATGAGTGTACAAAATCAGGCTCGAAATCTTTTAAATACTCTTATGTTACGATACCTGCGAAAGGTCCACCGTATTTGCGGTAAGGTTCTTGGGGATATGCCGAACTATCTCCCCTTCATTTTGAGCTGTGATTGGAACTTTTCTCCTCGAGTGAACATATGGCGTTCGACTGGCCTGGATGAATCTATCGTGTAAGAAGACGCAAAACGACTCCTAGTCTTGCTGCTCTGTGATTGTGCAGAAAAATCAAAGGTTTTCCGGGAGCAATGAGAAGCCAGAACTACTCCAACCGTTTGGAACCTTGTCCCCAGGGGCTCTTCTACTCGTTCTTAACTTTTTTTGAGCCTGAATTTTTTGTCGTCCGTTTAGACTTTTCCTCGCTCCCACTGCATCTGGGTCTTCGACGATGAGTGAATCCATGACAGTTCCAGTTTACATAATAATCTATACAACATCTATTAAGTCTTTACATACAGTTACATAACATAACAGCAACAATGATAAAAAGGAAAACTTGAAGCACTTGGTTGTTTCTGGCGGAGGAAGCTGGAAAAGACAGATAATAAGAGAAACCTCGTAAAACACAACCTACAATCTTCTAATTTGAAACCTGACATACCTGGTACGTCATTGTTTGCTATTTTTGTCGTGGAACTGAGGCAAATTGTACACATTATCGTACTTTCTATCTTAGCAACGTAAATCGTGCCATTTCCATCCTCAAGTATTACTGCACACCGCTTTCCATTCACAGTCGTGGGCACACTGTGCGCACTCATCTTAATCACAACCTGACATAACTTCATTATGGAAACCTGAATCACAGCTATTGCTATGAAGAGCCTTGGCCCAGGCACTACGCACAGGGAACATATTTGTTTGGTATAAATCATGCAAGAGGAAAACCGTGATCAACAAATCAATGAAGCTTCAGTTGTCGATCCTGTAATTACCTTTGCAATGTCGCCCATTTCCAATGTAGCCTTTTCTGCAGGAGCAGCTGTAAGAGCCAAGCTTGTTCACACAGCTGGCGCGAGGGTCACAAAGATGGCTTCCATCATTGCACTCATCGGTATCATAGCAAAAACGACCATCGCCATGGAAACCGTCATTGCACGAACATGAATAGGAGCCCAAAGTGTTCTTGCAAGTCGCAAGCGAATTACACTCATGTGATCCATCCATACATTCGTCGATGTCTCGACACACTTGACCATCACCGCGATACCCAGAGATGCAGGTGCATTCGTGGGAGCTTTCAATGTTTGTACATGCTGCGTGTGCGTGACATTTGTGAGTTCCGTCCTTGCATTCATCGATGTCGTGGCAAGACCATCCATCTCCTTTAAAACCTGTGATACAGCTACAGTCATAAGATCCAATAGTGTTATTGCAGAGTGCATGAACACTGCAATTATGAATATTAGTCTTGCACTCATTGACATCTTCACACGACTGCCCATTCCCTTGGAATCCTGTGAGACACTTGCAGGTATATGAGCCCACTGTGTTATTGCAATGTGCATGCACACTGCAGTTGTTTCTACTGGCCAGTTTGCATTCATCAACATCCTCACATGAAATGCCATTTCCTTGGAATCCTTCGACACAACTACAGTGATAAGAACCAACAGCATTGTTACAACGTGCATGGTTACTACAATTGTGGACACCGAGGCTGCATTCATCAACATCCGTGCACACTCGTCCATCACCAATGTATCCGGGGATGCATTTGCACTCGTAGGAACCAATTGTGTTTTCACATTTGGCAGTAGAAGGACACGAATGAAGTTCTTGGGCTAAGCATTCATTAATGTCTGTAAAGAGTGATGGAATACATAACAGACATGGTTAAAAAAAACGTCATTGACATGTCATTTTGGATTTCTATTGTAATTTAACAACGATGAAGGAAATGAAAATTAATGTAATGTATAGACTCAGCTTTTCGAGTTCATAACTGCACATTACGTAAATGTTTGTATTTTAGGAACACACGTACGTATTTTGAACGAGCTTGTTAAGCTCTTAGACATGACGCGTCTTAAAATAAAGTATCGCATTGTGGCCTAATGTACTATGTATTGTGAATTATATTATACACAGCTGGTATATAGTAAATGTTATACTTGTAAGTTTCGTTAAATATTGTGTATTAAGTAATAAAAATAAAGAAAAGATGAAGGGCGAGGAAAAATCTCTAATGCGGGCCTTCTTCGCAGGGTAATCTCTTACAAGCTATTTTTAGAGGTAACATCACTCTTGACCACAGAAATCTCAGAATGGTCTAGAGATATGATTGCCCATCATGTAACATTGATTTCAAGATGTTCACGTGAACAGTCCAAGTAACACAATGTTTAAAAAATAGCACGAGAGGGATTACCTCTCTTACCCTTCATTTCCTTCTGAATGTGATCAATTACTGCCTGCCCTGACGAATGCTAGCGAGGAATCATGAAACATCTGTTCAGTTTGTGATGTGGTCATCGCTATCTATTGCCTGAACCTACTTATCTAAAGTTTTTCAAAATTGTAATGTAACTCCCGGCCTGGCCTGGCGTTAGACTAACATAATTAAACTAAATAGATAAGAAGCCTAGTTGTAAGCTATATAATTAGTCTAAAACACTCTCATACCTTGGCACGTAGAGCCGTTCCCTATAAAACCATTGTTACAACCACAAATGTATCGATTCTTGTCTTTTGGGTCAGCTGCACAGCCAGCATTTGGATCACACACGGTTCTTTGTCTGCAGTCAAAAGCTGTGCCCAAACTTCCTCTGTCCTTTTCAGCTGTCGAAGAGGAAAAAGTATCAAAGGTGAAGAAATTAAGGTTTCAAGAAAATGTCTTCACTGACATTGTAGCATATATACACGAAACTTGTTTCACTGTTCTGTTAATTCGCGCATGCAGTAGTTGGATGAAAGAAGACTTTCATGTACAGCTCAGGGTCAAAGAGCCAGATTTCAGGATTGTTTGTAGGCTACATCCCAGAAATGATTTCCGAAAAAAAGCAAGCAGCTTTCATTCTCTGGACGGTAGCCAGCGCACAGTGAAGCAACGGCACATTTATTGATTTTACACGCACAAACAGTATTACAATGATGAAACTGCTTCGCATAAATGACTGTAGAAGGTGCTGAGCGAAGCATTTTATTTTTCATGACTCGTCTTCTGTAAGCTAGAAAGCAGCAATGATCGAACACGGGAGCTCTAAAGTTTAGTAGTCACTAATTCATATGTTTACCACTGCTGTTTGTGTATGTACGTACCTTCCTTATCCGGAGATTTGCGAATTTCGAATATGACGACAAGAGACACGGCCAAAACAGTGATTAGCAATACGACTGATCCGGCAATGATCCGCAGTTTCTCTTTGGAGATGGCTTGACTGCACTTCATAGTTGATTCGTTTTATAAAGATTGCGATTCAAGATACTTTTCGTTGCCTGTATATAGAGAAGAGTCGCAAATAAAGTTTGATCGTGCCGATAAACAAGATAAAAATGCAACCTAAGCGTTCTTCAATGCCGATTCTCGGATTCGGAAGGGGAAACCCCCTAATTTAGCGGAAACGTGTCATTGGTTATCAGTTAAAATAGTCGGCTTTTGTCAAGTCAAAATTTAGCCGGGCTTTTATAAAAGTTCGGAAAGCACGTAATCTGAGTCAGACCCTGCCGATACACACGACAGAAATATAAAAGTGTGTCTTTGAAATGTAGATTCTTAGAATTCAGACAGGGAAACCCCGACTTATTTTTGGAGAGACGTAGGACGTATTCGCCACCTGTCAGGGCAAAAACTTAAAGGGACTTCCCCGAGAGCTCATTCTCGGAAACCATGTATCGTCTGCATTATGTCATCGTAGAAAGATGTTAGCTTAATTATTTTGAGACTTTTGAAGATCGGGATAAAAAGAGACTTATAGACATATCATCAGGAACAGACAGTTTGCGTGTAACAGATTATCACGTAAAATAGAAGGTCAATTGTATCAAATGAATTAAATTTCTTTCAGGTCATATCACGTTCTCTACCTGATACTCTACTTATAGTATAAAGGCAAACTTTTGCCTAGAAGAACCGATGAAAAATCTTGTATTATATTGACACGAGTGTGTTACTGGAAAATACACAAGCCGTAAAATTCATACGAAACCACATCCGGGACTCAAGTGGCGTACCATATCCTCACTAATGAAGATATCGATGATTTCTCTGATATGGAGCTTGTCCCTTTAATTAGACTTCAATTCCTTGGTGTATCATAAAAACATCTTCGGATCTTCCTTCAAAATCTTCGGCAATCTACGGTTATTTTAAGAAAATGTTTCGGCATTCTTCGCGAGCCTCGTGAGCCTCGTGAGCCTCGTGACCCTCATGATCTTCGGACAAGTTTTGCAGAATCTTCGGAAATCTTCGGAAAGTGGCCGGAATCGAAATCTTAGGAAAATCGTCAAAAACGCCGTCATCAGTATGTCTATATAATAAAAAGTACATTACACTTGAGCTCGAAGGTATATGGACTTTATGTTCTTGCCACTTGAACATAAAATTCATATCTGGTATCACCTCTGCATTTTGACGCAGGATAAAATAATTCTTGGCGAAAATATTGTAGCTAGTACTGAGGCGATGACTCTCGACTGAAATTAGGGTTATACTGCGACTTGCTTTTCTTTCTAATTACAATATTGTCATTGAGAAAAAAAAACTGAAAGATCACTTGAAACATAGTTAATGTTTCCGGGCGAGAAATGCTTTCACCAACAGTCAAAGAGTTACATTTAACACTCGTCTACCGATGTAAGGCGACGAATTGAAATCATAGATGGTCTTACATTTTCCGCTTTTGACTACAGCGCGACAGATTCACGATATTTTAACCGTGAATTTTTTTAATTAAAAAAAAAAACATGAGTTGTGCTGTTATTTAAAACACTTTTTATGAAACCGAATTTCTTAGAAAACGATGCATACGCAAGTTGAACAAAGCCGAACACTTTCTGAGAAATTTACATCTTAGAAAAATGTGACAACAGACTGCTTTCGATATATTAAAATTCAGCTTCGTAGTGAGGCCATGAGGACACAAACAAAGGGAGGTGAACGTCATGTCCACCATCACTGAAGCTGAATTTTAACATATCAGAGGTGGCCTATTCTTTTGATTTTTCTCGCAATCTGTTCGGACTATTATATTATTAACAAATGTTTAGCAGAAGTGCTCGAATTTTCTTTTGCTTTCAAGAAGATTGCTGTTGCATAAATGTACAAAATATTGGTGAATATTCAACAATGTTCACTGTGTTAGTTTTAAGAGGTGAATATCAAGCACTACAAAATAACGGACTAAAACATGAAAACACGGCCGCAACTGTTCTTGTGCATTCACGTAGTTTTAATCAGAAGCGTACATGTATATCGATTGTCAATCCATTAAGTTCGGCTGTGAAACAACGAGCGAGACATTACAAAAAATAAATTCATTCGGCGCCTTTGTCCTAACGTTGTTGACTTCAGTGGCTTTCAGTTTGAACAAAAATAAATTTCAATGAGGTTAAAATCTGTCGAAACGCAAATAACAATACAATCTTCCAGTTTGATCCAGATATTTGAATTCCGAGAATTTAGATCTATGCAACTCTCCCGGTGGGGGAGTGGATGCATGGGCTATGTATCAATTCTGATACTATCCCTATTTCGTCTTGTAGGGAAGTAAAATAACTCATTGGTTAAAGCTTTTCCGTCATAAGAGTGCTATAGTTGACCTTGACAAATGTCCAAGTTTTACTATTCGCAGTCGTTTTAAATTTGATTACGGCCCGGACTCCACTCCCCTCTTTGCCATTACTTCGTCCGAGAAACCACCAATCCTTTCGCCTTTACTCTGCAAATCCGAGGCTTTTTGAGACATTTAATGGATTTCATTCATCGTACATAGTCTCATTTAACATCTCAAAAGGATCAAAGAAATTTATTCTATTTCGTCTTTACCTTGCATCATATGCGATATGTCAACAGGCTCTCAGATGCTGTTTCCTAGAAAAGCAGGAACTTTCAGTTCTTTGTACCATAAACTTGAACATGGGACTAAAAGTATAGAGTGTATAGAGAACAGTTGTGATTTAGACATATAACTACGCTTTTCTAAGCCTACAAGCTAATAAAACTAAACTTACTGGTTTCTTATACATTACAGAATGATATTACACGGTAAAGCAAAGCAAAGTCTAATTGTTCCAACGATGTGAAAGCTTTACATATGTTTCCAACTGTCCACTGTTTCTAGTAGTGTTGCAGGTAATTACTGAGGGAATTTCCAGTACGGAGATGTGCCTCATAAGCCTCCAGCCAAATCAAACCTTTCATGGTCACTTGGTATAACGTGTTGTCATTTGTCCACTCTACTGGCTTGTAATGACAAATTTGCGTGTAGCCATCTTTGCTTCCCCAAGTGTGGTCGTCATTGTCTGCACAATTCATTACGGCCCCGTTACGTCTCACCAAGCAATGAGAAGGGTTGCAAACGACCATTTGAGGGCATGAATTAGGGAAGTCGACTGGAATGTAAATCCTCAAGGTGTACTCTCGGTTGCTGGTGCATGTTACTCTAATTTCAACGCTGGTGTCACCAGTGGGATCGATCCAAGTCACTCGATTTCCGCGAAAATACTCCTCAAGCAACTGTTTCTCATATCCAAGCCTCGTTTGTTGAGATGCTGACCAAGGCATGATGCAAATACAGCACTGAACGCTTCGATCAGAGCGACGGAGAACACAGCATTGAACGCTTCTGTGAAAGCAACGGAGATGTCAAAGCTCTTATACTGGTTTCGGTTTCCACGAAAAAAATTATTTCCCGGAAAAAAGCATCCGCGGCTACGATGGTACGCGGCAACCCTAGCAAACAGGATCAAAAGTATGTTTCAATGTAACGGAAGACAGAGATAACGCAAAGGGTGTGTATTGATTTAGCTGAGGTGATTTACCGTAGAGTTCCGATAGTAGCGACCCTCGTTACTTTCGGAATTAGCAGCCTTTGGGGGTCGTAACTTTAGGGGGGTCGTTATTTTCGGGGGGTCGTTACTTTCGGGGAACAGAAATCGTTTACAAATAGCGCTGGCGTGAGTTTTTTTTCCCGAAATTTAAACGAACATAAAATGAAAAAAGAACAACATTTTGTTTGCATTCCACATGTATAGATTGTGTTTCATAAAAAGAAGGTAACAATGATAAATACGTACATGTACCGACAGCAATACTGTAATAAAATACCGTAAATCAATATCAACACCAATAAACAAAGGAGACAAAATTCGTCTATCCAGTTTCATGTTTTAACTGCGACATGGGTGGGTTCTGGATATCTTCCTAGATTGTATTGTCAGTGGTCGGGACGAGTTGTATTAGTTTGTCTCTCAGTTCTTTTCTTAGACTTCTAAATCCTTTCTTGACGCCAATTTCATAAACGCAGGGAATCTCAATGCCTCCTCCTTGAACCCATACACCTTCTGGCGCACTCCTGCTTTGGCCAGATACACGGCAAGTCATCTTGATTTCCTTTTCCAGCAATGGCTTGTACAGGACCTCCGCTAGACTATCAGGCACGTGTCCAACTGTAGTGGCATCTTGTTCGCCGCCGTTTGTGTTTTTCATCTTCACCACTATGGCGTTTTGTGAATATGCGTTGGAAGGCTCGGGAATGCAGTTGCACACTTCATTAATTCGAGGATTAGACCGATAGCAATGATCTCCCTTGATACGTGAAGTAATTGTGCATAATCGGCGGTAAATAGCAGCCATTGGTAATCAATTTTCACTTGAACGGTGTACTTTCCTAATGCTGATGCGAGGGTCTTGTGTATGTATATTGTTGAGTACGGTATGAATGGATCGAAATAGACCAATCACAACCTCTGGACGTGACCTTTTGAACCCATGAAAGTTATCTTCTGTTGGTTATACGGTATCTATTTCCCGAGACTTCCGCTAAAATTGTGTGACAAATGAATGGATCGAAATCTACCAATCACAACCTACAGACGTGACCTTTTCAACCTAACAAAGTTTTCCCGAGACGTCCGCTAAAATGACGGACATTACGTGGCATTGAGTTCTCGTCTTTCCTAGGTGAAAATATGGAGAACGTTTGCCTATGTGGAAGGGCAACAAAATATCAATGCATACGATGTGAGACAACCGTTTGTGTCTTGTGTGCTCCCGAAATTCAGAATCCTGAAGATGAGCCAGAATATAAGCCCATGAGTAAGGTTGGAATTTGTAACCAATGCAACAATACCGCCATTGCCGGCTGTCGTGTTGAGACCGACGATGAATCAGTAGTGTTGGAGGATATGGAGGCTTCCAACGATACCGGGCCAGTTCAGTTTGACACAGAAAATGAGCAAAGTTCAACTAGCGCAGTCTTCAGGGCCCTTGAGACAACGACGAACAGAAGCAGCAAAGGTACTGATATCCAAGTCCCCGACAAGAGAAAGCAATGGACAAGGGAACAAAAGCTAGAGTTCATAGATCTCTACAAGAAATACAAGAACAAGGCAAAGGCCGCTAGAGAGTTCAAACCTCGCTATAAGTGAAAGAAGTGAAAGCTAGCACGTATAATCCATGGATCAACCAAGAACATAAACTTAGAAATTCAAAGTACAAATCGAAAAAGGCAGGAGCTGGTCGGCATGCAGCTTTTCCTGACATGGAGAAGAAATTATTTTGAGGAATTCCAGGAACTTCGTGGGAAAGGTGTCAATGTTAAGGAATGGTGGTTCCGAAGTCGATGCAAACAGTTAATGGCAGAGCTGCATCCAGGAGTGGGGATGTTACTAATACTGGGAACGGGGAACGGGGAACGGGGAACGGGGAACGGGGAACGGGGAAACGGGGAACGGGGAACGGGGAACGGGGAACGGGGAACGGGGAACGGGGAACAGGAGTCTGGGAACGAGTGTACAGCGGTAACCCGCTTGAAAATTCAAAATGGCGGACAAAACAAAAGAAAGGGCTCCAAGCGAAATAGTTTGAGTAAGCGTGAGTTTCTACCAGCTGTGCCCGCAGATGACCAGTACGTTCTTGTAAGAACAGAGACTGATTGGCACTGGGATAAACAAAGCTTGTAATGGCGCCTAAGTAGAAAATCGAATCGGATGTCAAGCGCGAGTGCTGAGCAAAAGTTTTCAACATAGCACGACTTCGATTCCATTGACCAGTTTTGCTGCAGAAAAATGCTCACCTGCCATTGAGGCTTGGCAAGTAGCTGGCCTAGATATTATTACACTAGCAGCTCCTAGAAAGTTTTCGTTTGATTCTCATCATGAGTGCAGAAATATTAATCGGTCGAGAAAGGACAGTCCAACACCGCCTGTGTGCAGTCTGCACTCTGCATTTTGTACACACCGATTGGAGTAGCATTTGATAATAGGATATTCGTTTGGTCGTTTGCGGGGTAACAAGGATCAGTATATTGTGGATCCTTCGGGCCAAGGCAAGTTGGGGATTTTTCGTTGATTTGCAGCATTCGCGGGAGTTAATTGTGTGATATCTATCCTTGTTTTTATCACGATAAGTGTATAAATTTGGGGCTCGGCTTGTTTCCTTTTTTCTTAATGTTTTCTTGTACATGTCATCCGTTTGTTTGGCCAATGTCCAAGATTTTTGGATGCTGCTTCGGATTATATTTCTCACTATTATGATCACTGCCTGTCTTGAGTTATCTCAACCAGAAATTTACAACTCTTGGATGTTATTGTATAGTTATCTATGGCTGATTATTTTTGATGTCCTACTTCTTCATATGTGTTTTCCTTTTAATGTTGGTGGAAGTGGGAAAGTGAGACTACACATAAGCTTAAATTAATAAAATTAATAATAAGTGTTTTATGTACATTACCAACAACAAGATGACAAAGGGAAACTTTGTATTATCATACCTGTAAGGATATATTATACCAGAACCAGCAAATATGTTTGAAGCAAATGCTAAATTACCAAAAGGTATCTTAAGAGACTATGGGCTTGGAGTCTTCTTTGCTATATTTCCCAAAAACTTAATTTATCCACCAACACTGTAGTTCTCAAACAAAGAAAGCTACAACATGCTGCTGTTAGTCTGCTTGCAGCCGGTTTCTTCTCTAAGGGTCACTTAGACGCCCGGGCTTAGACGAGTGTTTAGTCATCGCGAACGTAAAAGAGCGGTATGGCAGAATGGCCAAGTAGGGAAGAAGGCGAGACGATTCTTCTTTAGGCTAAATAGTGTCTCCTCATAATCCCTGCTGAAATTTCTAGAGACAAACAGACTGCCAGCAGTCTATGCTGCTGTTTATGATATCAAATTTAGAATTGAAATAGACCAAAACAGAATACTTAGTGACCTATATAATGCAATTTCAGTCAAAACATCCCAGTATAAATGATTTGGTATACAGCTATATACCCTTCATGACTACCGGTATTCTTAATTCAATTGGTTGTGATCATAATTTCTGAGGTGACCTGAGAAGGTAGTGTGGAGACTGTTTTTTGGCAAGATATTTAACATTCAATGTAAAAATGTTAAAATCATTGCATGATCATTGTGTTGTTGACCACAAGACTTGAATTGAAGTAAATAATAAATTTTAGTTAAACTGACAGATACTTGAAATGACCTGCATAGCATAGTTCTGGGTAAAAAGATCCCTTTGCACAAGTTAATTTCACTGAGGTGTAATATGAGAACATGCAATAAAACCATGAGCTATTCATTCATTGATAATTCACCAAGATAGGTAATCTTCCAGTTTAACAAAATATAAATCACAGTTAAATGTAATTTACAGGTGAACTTAATGTTGACCGCTGACTCCAGAATATGTTTTTTGTGCTGGTTTTATTTTTTTATAGAAATATATAATATTATTATTGTTGTTATTTTGTGCCTCCCACAACTTGGCAATTCAGTTTAAACATACTTTGGAATTCAATTATTATTTTCAAGTAGAAGTCAATCAGTTTTTTTTTTCACATCTTCCATCTACAATTAACTGGTAAGTTTCCACCACTGTAAATAGTATGATGTATATTATTTGTAACTAAACCAGGTCTTCTTTTCATTTAAATGTGAATGTGTGGTTCCCTGATTCCCTTTATTAGGGCTAACGCCTATGGGTTTCACATAGCACCTTAATTTCCACTTCAGAGTTAATTCTCTGTTCCACCACTTCTTTTCATTTAGCCTGTTTTCTCTTTTACATGTATGTGACCTCACATTCACTGAGAACCCAGGAATAGACACCATACTCAGAGCAAATGTAAGCCATCCAACACCTAAGCACTGGGAGGAGAGAAATCTCTAACTCTCATCAGTTTAAGCATTGATATTGCAAGGGGCAATGTCTGCAGCAAATTTGTTAATAGACCTTTTACTTTAAACACATTCAAGGTTGTTGAGAAAACCAAATTGTGTTCAGCACATTGTCTGCAAAATAGATATAAACACAGTACATTAATCTTTGACTTGTAACATGAACAAGAATATCCTGAAAGTGTGACCTGCTATAGGGGACCTACACAATTATTTTTAGCTACAAACATTTATGGTACTCACCTCGGGGGATGTTCATGCAAACCATACCCAACTTTTATAATATCAATTTGCCAATACGTATTTTTCATTCCATGTATATTGCAATTTATTTTTGTTATTTTAAAAGGGCAGTCGCCTATTAGCAAGCTGTTTATCACTGCTGTCAAATAATAAGAAAATGACTCGGACGAAACTCGATCAAGCTTTACACAATTATTCAAGAATCTCCAACTTTATGCGTTGCGTGGCATAAATGGCGGCTCCATAAGGGTCTCGAGTAGGTTAAAGATGAGTTATTGCTCAAGGTTTTGATAACTAAACAGTTCTTTCTGTTTGGTGTCTCCGTACAAAGCTCTTTAAATTTGGGCGAGACACTTTTTCGAATAACGCGTGAGTGAATAACCGCACAGACCTAAATCTTGTAGGCTGGTAGACCAGACACGAGAGAGCGGCGGAAATCGAGCCTAGAAATCTTGGCAAGATCGTTTATTCATCAATCATCTGGGTTTTATTGAATGGCTACGATTTATATTTTTGACGGGGTGACACTTCAAACCAGCAACTCGGACTCTACGCTAACAAGAACGTATAGTCATCTGGGTGCACAGCCAGCAGAAACTCACCTTTTGACAACCGTGACACTTCCTCAGTTGTTCCCTCTTTGTTTCCTTCGTCCGCCATTTTGAATATTTTGGCGGGTTACCGCTGTACACTCGTTCCCAGACTCCCGTTCCCCGTTCCCCGTTCCCCGTTCCCGGTATTAGTAACATCCCAGGAGTGGAATTCAAAATGTCAAACCACTGGTTTGATCGCTTTAAATCACGCTATGATATCAGCTTGCGGCGCCCAACAAATGCTGCACAGAAACAGTCTGAAACACTACGTACATCTATTCAACAATTTCACAGATATCTCAGAAGAACGGCAACAGTTAAAGCAACTGAGCTGGAGGGTGTCCAAGAGGGCATTGTAGGTCCCTGGGAATTACGCGATATAGCTAATATGGATCAAACACCTCTGCAATTCTGCTTCAACACCAAGGGAGCTACTTATGCAGAAAGAGGAGAAAAGTCAGTATGGACCCGGACGACAGGTGAAGGCCATGATAAGAGACAGTGCACCGTACAATTGACCATATTTGCCGATGGCGAGCCTCGCATCAAACCCTTGCTGATCTTTAAGGGCACAGGACAACGAATTCCAGACAGAGAAAAGAGGCAGTATGATCCGAGAGTCGTGGTCAAGTTCCAAGAGAACGCGTGGTGCAACGAAGAAATGATGGTCTTTTGGCTCAGAAATATGTGGAAGAAGCCAAACATGTTTGGTCAACCACGCGATAGACTTCTTATCTATGATGCGCATAGAGCTCAAACGAACCGAGAGGGTAAAGACCATTCTGACGCAAGAGTGCAAGACGACACTGGGGCTTGTACCTCCGGGCGCAACGAGCAAGGTTCAACCACTCGATGTTACATTTAATGCGGAATTTAAGAAAAGTGTCGACAGACTAGCCACGGAACACTTGTCCACAAATCCAGAGCAATTTATGACGGGAAAAGTGACTGCTGGTGATCGGCGTGTGCTTTTCACGAAATTGGTGGGTACGGCATGGCAAGAGACCTCGCGCCGGCTGAAAGACACGGTTATTCGCTCATTTGTGAAATGTGGAATTTCACTTCCCATTTCCGGTAGCAGGGACAGTGAAATAAATATCGATGGTTTACCGGACTACCGCATGGGTGAATCAGCTGATATAGAGGAGATCGAGTTCTTCAGTGACTCAGATGAGGAAAGCTAAACTGCTTCGATTGTACTGCATGATGCACCGCTACGTTTAATTTTGTATCTCAGTGTCATTTAATTGGAACAAAGACGTTCATGTTAATGATAATCGACGGAAACTACACAGAGTTTTTAATATAAATTTGAAGATACGTTCCTGTTGTTAATACGAAATTATACCGGTTTACGTGCTTACATCACTACATCAGTGAACTGTTCCCCTTGTTGCAAATTAAAGTGCCTTACTGTGAACGTATTACGGTATTGTACATTATAATGTTGACTGTTGATTGACAAATTAAAGGTATACGGAATACAATTTAAAAAAACTTCGTCTCGCTACTTTTGGGAGTGGGGGGCGGGGGGGGGGGGGGGCGGTGATCACTACTTTCGGGAGGGGTCGCTACTTTCGGGGGATCGCTACTTTCGGAATTTACTAGCAGCCACAAAAAATTGACGTTAATTTCGGGGGGTTGCTACTTTCGGGGGGTCGTTACTATCGGAACTCTACGGTACCCTAATAAGAAGTCTCTTTGGAACACATTTTAAGATAAAAATTAGCGAAAAAATACGACGTTTCGATCTCGCTGAGATCATTTTCAAGTAAGAAATAAATGAATAGAATTTTGCATATAAGATGTAAAATCACACGTGAGAATATAAAAAGCGATAAAAATATGGAAATATGTACTAAATGTTACAAAAGGTAAGTGATAAAAATTAAAATACAAAAGGCTAGATAACAATAGGATAAAAAAAAATTAGGATAAAAATTTTTATAAAATACTCTGCGCTGGAGATAGTTTCTGGCGAGAAAAAAAACGCCCGCTTAAGGCGTGATATCAATCGCACCTTGACTTCACCTAACTTTTAGGCCGCTTCCAAGCCATGTAAACGGGCAAAAATAAAGAAAGGATGGCAATGAAAGCAAGATAAACGTGCAAAGGAAGGAAAAAAGCACTGACTTTCCTTTTAATTTTTATATCGTCACCTTTGGAGATAGTTTCTGGCCGGAAAAAAAACGCCCGCCTAAAGCGCTACGCAAGGGCAATTCTATAGCATCGTTTTTATGAATCCAGACAGATATTTCAACCGAACATGACTTAATGACCCGGAAAGGGCGATATGTGATCGTTTCGAGTTACAAGTAAACTTTGTAAGGCATCTGGAACCAACGTAGGCCTTTTCCAGACCATTTTTCGCTTTTCGTTTCCAATATCTAACTGGATTTGTAAAAACGTTGCTAAAGATCTGCACCGCTATCACCCTTATTTCACTATGATTTCACTAAACTTTTAGGTCGCCTCCAAGCCATGTAAACGGGCAAAAATAAAGAAAGGATGGCAATGAAAGCAAGATAAACGTGCAAAGGATGGAAAAAAGCACTGACTTTCCTTTTAATTTTTATATCGTCTGCGCTGGAGATAGTTTCTGGCGAGAAAAAAAACGCCCGCTTAAGGCGTGATATCAATTGCACCTTGACTTCACCTAACTTTTAGGCCGCTTCCAAGCCATGTAAACGGGCAAAAATAAAGAAAGGATGGCAATGAAAGCAAGATAAACGTGCAAAGGAAGGAAAAAAGCACTGACTTTCCTTTTAATTTTTATATCGTCACCTTTGGAGATAGTTTCTGGCGAGAAAAAAAACGCCCGCTTAAGGCGTGATATCAATTGCACCTTGACTTCACCTAACTTTTAGGCCGCTTCCAAGCCATGTAAACGGGCAAAAATAAAGACTGCGTGTTCAAAGTTGGCTTTAGTTCTTTTATGAAAAGCATCTCATAAATTAAGCAGTCAAACTTGCTCTGGCACTTCCGTAAGATCTTGAATCTACGAGGTATGTCGCTTGGGTCCCCCCCATGTTGATCTCTGACGTGCTTCCCGATGACAGATCCCTTGTGTTCATCAATGTGTTGATACAGGTGTCGGCATGTGTAGCCGACATAATCCGCATCGCACAGATCACACTTAAAATGGTATACAACGCATTGTTGGTTCACAATAGGGGGTTTGCTTTCCTTTGGCTTGATGACAGCTCCGATCTTTCGGCTTGTGTACACTGGATGGATATCTTTCCCGATTTTGCGACTTAGTTCTTTAAGTTGTCTCCGCACAGAATTGGCTGATCTCTGGTCCTTAAATGGTAATATTATTCTCACGGGTGCTTTCTTATCGTCACACTTGTGACGATAAGAAAGATATGTTGCATATCTTTCACTTTTTGCAATCTGATATGGTTTGGGGAGTTGTAAATCATTTTTCGTAAATATTTAATGCCATCTCCTGTAAGAAAAGTTGCCTGATTTCATTGCTATTACTGTTCGTCAGGACAGCAAAGTTTTTCTCGCCTGCTGAATCCTGATTGGTCTAGACGCGTTAGCCGCATGCAAGGCTTTGATATGTCTTACACCCTCTTGCAGTGTTAAGTGCATAGGCGACATCTTTCGACATTCCATCTATGACACGCCACGTGACCTGGGCCTGCGTCAAATCTGTGAGCACAATGGTCGAAATATGTCGCCTATGAAACGGATGTAAGGTGATTCTGAATGGCCTGAGTAAACCAAATCTTGAGAGACAAGGGAGGAGTGAGGGTGGGCAAGAGCCCATTACCCGGAGCCTCCATACGAATTGTACCCTTGAGTCAACCCTGTCCCTATCTTTTTATTTTTAGAACTGTGGTAACCGCATAACATCATAAAAAAATAACAAACTTTCCTCGCTTTCTCGGCTGCCATTATTGAAATACGCACACAGGTATTCAAAGATTTTTCCGACGGGAAAGAGAGACCGTATATAGGCCGGTCTGAATTCCGACCTAACTGACCACAATTCGGAGTTCGACATCCGTTCATTCCACTCGTCAGAGCAAAGGAACTTTTCATCTGTTGTGAGGCTGCGGGATCGACCTTGACAAAAGCCGGATTGGCGCACGTCTTTTCGAAGTTGATGATGGTTCTCAGTTGTGTGTGGTTGACTACTGTTCAAGTTACTTCGCAGTGAACAGACTAAAAAGAATCGCAAGGGAATAACCAAGATTCTCTACATACAAGCAGTAGTTTTCGTCCATTGAATCCCAAATCGGCCAGCTAATCAGCGACGATATGCGAGTTCAAGGAATTTCCGCTATGCTTCGAGTTTGAAGTCAGAACAAGTTTACCTGGCTATGCCCACAGCAATGGTAAGGCTGAAAATTAAATGCCATCAGTGAAGACAGCAAAATTCATCACAAAGTAAGCTAAGCAAGCGAGAGAGACAATTACGTATCCCTGCTAGAAACGAGAAACACCAGTTTCCAAAGGAAGGTCTAGCTCCGCCACTTAAAGGACGTTCGGAAGCAGAACCAGGTCAGGAAAGGGGGCAGGAACGGTTTAAGGCGCGGGTAGAATTAAGACCAAATTGACGTTCGCCCTTACGAAGTACGCAGAGCAGAAGATGGTAGACTGTACAGAAGAAAAATCGGAACCATGAAACCATTTGGGACTAGTTCAGTTGAACCACTTCATCTTTCATGGTGCACCAAAAAAAACCCAGACAAAATCATGTTTCAAAAACTTGCTAAATATGTGGTAGGTCGATGATCGTGACTGAAACACCACAGGAGTACATACGAGTACAGTAAAACCCCGCGTATAAGAACCTGGGTTTTAAGAACCTCTCAGGCTAAAATTTTCATTTTAAGCCCCCTCCACATAAGAACCTATTTAGGCTTAAATTTTAAGGTAGGTTCTTATCAGTGGGGTTGCTGTAAAATTGTATAGGTAGAAACTGCTGAATTAAGATCATCATCTATTTTAAAGTAACTTGACATAAGTTTTTTTTCTTTCAAGCTTAAGTAACATGTTGTATGTCTATTGTGTTTGCCATTCAAATAATTCTCCAAGTATTTTCAGGTATTGTACTCTATTGCAGTATCAAAGAAAGCTTTCTGACCATCTCCAGCTGCTCTGTGGTACAAATAAATGATTTATACTGTATTATGAGATGATATTTGTAATATATATAGCATATTCAG
>JAHPZR010006796.1:0-25000 GCA_019787425.1 Platygyra sinensis | reverse complement strand
AGTTTCTTGAAACCTTAATTTGTTCACCTTTGATACTATTATTTTTATCTTCCAAAACAGATGAACAGGACAGAAGAACTCTTGACTGCAGAGGTAGATCACTTTGTGATGCAAATGCTGCCTGCACAGCTGACCCTAGAGACGAGAATCGTTACATTTGTGTTTGTAACGATGGCTTTAAAGGGGACGGCTCTGTGTGCCGAGGTATGAGATAACTAGGCTTCTTATCTATTCAGTTTGATGTCTTAGTCTAACGTAAGGCCAACCTTTGAAACTTGTTTTTATGGCAACGTTGAAACAAAATTAATAAATCGATTCAACGAACAGATATCGATGACCACATCATAAACAACTAACATTGACACGCTGGCTTGTAATTGATAACAATAGGCGCTAATATAACGAACAAACTAACGACGAACAAACTTTCTTTTGTTTAGACATCAATGAATGCAGTGATAGGACACACAGATGCAGCAAGAACGCGCGTTGCGTTAACACGAAAGGATCTTACTCGTGTGGCTGCAATTTAGGTTACCATGGCGACGAGTTGTCATGTAGTGATATAGATGAGTGTGAATTGGGAGTCCACGACTGTCATCAGAAAGCGAAGTGTTTTAATACAGTAGGATCATATCGCTGTTCATGTCTAAATGGATATCACGGAAATGGCAAGCAGTGTGAAGGTAAGCAAGTCATTCAGGTTCAGTTACGTTACCTTATGGAGTGTGTTCATTGTCACGCAATAAATAAGAAAATCAAAAACCGTGCATTGGATAAAGTTAAGAAACTGCCGGATGATAGACGATAAACAAAGAGGGCAGTTCTCCAATTGTAAGGTGTTTGCGTCGTCCCAAAGTTGAGATATTCGTCGAAATGTTCCGCTCAAAGTTTTAGAGCCCAGTATATGGACCTCCTTTGTCCTCCAATATGGCGACCTAAAAGAGTGTAAACATCTGTAGCCTCACACTGAAGCCTAGTCGGCTGATTATCTGAACCGAACCAACAAACCTTTGCACAAGGAATTTTCCTAATACTTAAACTCCTAAATTGGCTAAAAATCACGAGACAAGTGTATATTTTTCGACAAACGCGATCATAGCTTTATGTCATGGATCGCGATAACTCTGAAATTCAAAATGCGCTTGATTCCAAACGAAGGACGCTATTGAGCGGGAAATTTGTAAACAGATATACATTTAGTACCTGGTATGCCTGATGAGGGTAAAACCTGTAATGGCTCTTTAGCTTTGGATTTGAGAATATGTTGACGTCATGTAAACACACGGTACACATTAATCTCAATACAGCATGCAGTGGCCTCTGCATGCAGTTCCGCAACAGAAATAAAAGAAAATAAATTCAGGTACATTTAGCGAGACATTTGGTATATACACAGCATCATGAGTGGAAATTTGCGCGTTGATTCCCCGACGGTGATTCTCTCCAAGCAATTCAGTCCTGAATTGGTGACAGTATTATATGGATTAACTGTAATGCAAGAGCCACTTGTAAGCACAGGCGTCCCAAACCCACGATTCGAGGAATCGATCAAATATTAATGATTTATGTAAGCGTATCGAGTGAGACGTGACTGACTTACGTGCGCGGTGTTGTGTTACACATGAATTTGAGCGCTCTACATGGCATTGTATGGAATTTAAAATAACGAAGGATAAAATCGCACAATGAAATAAAATGTTACTTTTTTGGAATAAAACTAAGTAAATGAACTCACCTTGCCTTATTTCTGTTGTTCATTTGGCCTATTTCGTCGTTTTTGGGGGGTTTTCAGGTGTTTGTCTTAGCTTTCTATAGACGAAGTCAAGGCTGGACACTGCTGTCTCGAAAGACCTGATCCTAGAGGCCGTTTCTCGCCGAAATTCGAATCCGCTGTTCGATATTTCCCTCCAACGCAAAGAAGGATAGTCCATTGGTCCTCTTATCCGGTCGGCTTGGAAAAATCTTCAAACTTTCCCCTCCAATTCGAACAATTTCTGCTTCACTGCTGGAGGTTTCAACTGTTCAACGCACCGTGTGACCATCCAACATTGCCGGATTTCATACGTCGGGGGCCTGGGTACAATCGGTGTATTATGGGATTAACAACACAAGACCCATATATTCAGAAAGAGCACACCGAGCTTTGCAAAATCTTTAAGTTTCGTGTTAATTGGGCCATTATTGAACAAGATACAGCCATTCAAAACTTTAAAATTTGCAAAGAAATGTATGGCTTTCTGGACAAGTGTCCGGAAAATGTATGGATTTCCGGACAAGTGTCCGGCAATCCATACATTTGTTACTAAATTTTTACGTTTTTGAATGGCTGTATCTTGTTCAATATTGGCGCAATTTACACGAAACTTAAGGATTTTGTAAAGCTCGGTGTGCTCTTTCTGAATATATGGGTCTTGTGTTGTTAATCCCATAATACACCGATTGTACCCAGGCCCTCACGGTATGAAATCCGGCAATACTACGCCACAGTTTGAAATCAACATTAGCGACCGCCCCTTCGTGACAAAAATGTGACTTACCAGACGGGTGCACAGTCAAAAAATTTCCGTTAAAATACAATTCTCTCCCCAGACTGTGCACCCGTCTGGTAAGTCACATTTGTCACGAAGGAGCGGTCGCTAATGTTGATTTCAAACTGTGGCGTAGTATGTTGGATGGTCACACAGTGCGTTGAACAGTTGAAACCTCCAGCAGTGAAGCAGAAATTGTTCTAATTGGAGGGGAAAGTTTGAAGATTTTTCCAAGCCGACTGGATAAGAGGACCAATGGACTATCCTTCGTTGCGTTGGAGGGAAAAATCGAACAGCGGATTCGAATTTCGGCGAGTAAACGGCCTCTCGGATCAGGTCTTTCGAGACAGCAGTGTCCAGCCTTGACTTCGTCTATAGAAAGCTAAGACAAACACCTGAAAACCCCCCAAAAACGACGAAATAGGCCAAATGGACAACAGAAATAAGGCAAGGTGAGTTCATTTACTTAGTTTTATTCCAAAAAAGTAACATTTTATTTCGTTGTGCGATTTTATCCTTCGTTATTTTAAATTCCCATACAATGCCTTGTAGAGCGCTCAAATTCTCAACGGCCCAATGTGTAACACAACACCGCGCACGTAAGTCAGTCACGTCTCACTCGATACGCGTACATAAATCATTAATATTTGATCGATTCCTCGAATCGTGAGTTTGGGAGGCCTGTGTTGTAAGCAGCAGCGAAGGGAAGCTGGATGTTGGTTTAGATCAGGATCAGAAGTGGGAAAATGAAGCATGAAACCAACTGAAGGACTGACCACTCTAACGTGGGCTCAAAATGGTAAATTTATTACCCAACATTTCGGTTAGACAAGGACTAACCTTCAGGGGCTACACTGAAGCTAAGTAAAATAACATTTGAAGTGATATGAAAAGAAATATGTGACATGACAGGTTGACAAAAACAGAGATTAGTGTACTAATGCGAATATATTTAAAAGAAAAAATAAAACTAAATTTCGAAGAACCTGTTTATCCAAGATTCAAGACACTTGCCCTTCGAGATAAAAAATGCCTTTATGTATTGCGGATAGCGTCCCTATCTGACTGAGTTGATGAGTTCCCAGAGTAGGCCTGCCCTACCGAACATATGTCAGCCGGTCATTTCCAGAAACCTTAGCATTCTTTGTTCTTCACAACGATGCCTAACAGCATTTCCTTTTCCTTCCTATATCATACCGCCGTTGCAACAACCTATGTGACATACTAGTCAACTAGGGCTAAACACCGCAGACTGTCCCCACACCCCGCCCTTAGTTTCGGGAGCTTTCCGTTGTTACAGAAATAGATGCAAGACGTGTCCTTCTAATACAGAGGGAACTACTTCTTAAACCTTTTTCTCTACCAACGAACAAAGACGTATACGACACCACATCACCTGCTCTTTTAATCTCGTTTTTCATGATACAGTGCAACAAATGCAACGTTGAATACATAAGCGAGACTAAAATATCGGAGACAATTTGGTGAATACAGACGCGCAATCAAAAAGGTGATCACACAACCACACATTGATCAACCAATCGCCGTTTCAGACCACTTGATCCTTACTGACCATTACTTGGACAAAATAGAACTCATCGACTCAAATAAGAGAAGCTACTACCAAGGCAAGAGAGGCAGTTTTGATCTCCAAGGGCAAGACTCTTGAAAATTTAACTTGTTTATATCTATTCTTTAGTATATACTAAAACAGTGGATAGTGTTAAACGCGTGCGCTGATTGGCTCGTCAAACTCCGAATATCCTGGGCTATTTACCTCGAGCAACTCAAGAGAAAATGGCGTCCCGGTTTGTGGCCCAGTGACAAGTGAAGAAATCATCCAAATTAATTTTTTTGTGGTGTATATTATCTCACTGTTTTAGTATATACTAAAACACTTATTCACCTTAGTGTCAGTGGCTAGCGTTGGATATTTACCTCGCCGCTTCACGGCTAGGTAAATATCCACCGCTAGCCACCTCCACTTTGGTGAATAGTTGTTAAATATCAGTTTTCCTATTTCTCTGTTTTTGTCAACCTATGATGTCACATATTTCCTTTAATGTCATTTCAAATTTTGTAACCGTTTATCCATATTTACTTAGCTTTAGTGTAGCCCCTGAGGAAAGTTAGTCCCGACCAACCGAAATATTGGGTCTTAAATTTACCCTTTTCCGGTCAGCCCTTCAATTGGTTTAAAGTATTATGTACTGTTTTTGTTTAGTGTTTAGTGATATGCGCACGTTGGAATAATTGTTTGTGGCTGGTCTAGACCCATGTGAAACATCTGCTTTTCCATTGTATTTCATTCATCATGATTCAGCAATTTCTGATTTGGATGCATGCATGCATGGACAGAGTAATTATACCGGTAGCAAACCACGCCGATCTTCGAATTTAGGTTTGGAGAATAAGACCGTAGTGTTTTTCACAAGGTTTCTCTTATATTCTTTTTTTTTTCTTTTGCAGCTTCTTCTGTCACAAACCAACCAGAAAAACCAAACGAAGAAACTGACCTTCTCCTTATTATTATTATTGCTTCTGTATGTGGGGTTATCGTTATTGCTGCTTTCGTTTGTTGTTGTGTATGCTGCTGTACGTAACAACTTTGAAAAGACTATGGACGTTACATTCATTAATCTGTACCTGGTTCATTGTAAATAGTGAAGTTAACCTTTTTGACATTAAAGGGGCTCCGTCACGGTATTTTGAGCTATTTTGACCATCGACAAAATTACCTTTGAAATTGAAGGAAACCTGAAAATAATACTTAGAAAGGTAGGAAAACACTAAAGAGATAGTAATAAACCATCAGGGAACAAGGATGGTTAATATAAGGATGGAGATGATTGACACGGATTATCAACAACGGAATTGAAACATTTACTCTAAATTTTTCAAACCGTTTAACCGTGACGCAGCTCCTAGAAGCGCATGAACTACATGTACAGGTAGTGGATGCTGACCGCAATGACTGTCTTATCTTTTTTTGGTTTGAGGCCTTTATGTTGTTCATTCTAACATTGTGAGCAGTGCAGCTTGTTAAAGAACGGAAATCATTGTTGTCAGTCCACAGGTGGAAACTAGGAGGGAGGGGGCAGATAGTTTTCTAACCACCTTCCTCCTCTTTTTGGTCGAGCTAAAACATAAAAACAGTAGGAAAATATTGTTTATATTTTTTTGCAGAAATAAAGGCAAACTTTGTACAGATGCCTCATTGAATTACAAGTAGTGATTGCTTTCTTGCTAAATAGTGATAAAACTAGTATATGTCGTAGACTGCAGAGTGCGTTCGAGTTTTGGTAGATTTGGTATGTTAACAAAGTGAAAATTTTAGGGACAGCATTTTGTACCGGAGCTGTTAGGTAGACGTAAAATTGGCTTCCCACCAGCAGCGGCGAAAACAAATGAATTGATCGCAAAGCACGTGCATACGAGAGGGTTTGTTTTTGTTTATACTTGTATTGCGTAATATTAGTTACGAAAGGTCTGTAAATAAGATAATTTGGTTTTATTAACTGGGTTGATAATGTGAATTAGCCACCGTAAAGAGATTCGGAAGCTGACTTTTCGAGCGTTAGCCCTTCGTCGTACCAAGGTACAGAAAGATGGAGCTACGCTATTGGTTGGTTCCTGGCAACGTAAATGAAAAGCGTTCGTTAATTGGTACCGAGGGATTAAGTGTGCCGATTTGAAGAATAAATTTTTGTTCTAGAATTTTGCGGCTTTCCGTGCATCCTTAATGTACGGAGAGGCCGTAGACTGCTCTTTTGCTTAGAATAATTGGGGAGATTAAAGTGTCGAGCGGCCGGTTTAGATGCGTTTTTGTCGTCTTTCTCTAGGTCACGAAGGTCTTCTCGGAATCGGTCGCCAAGTTAAGTCGTCTCCCTGTTTCTCGATTTATAACATTGCAGACTGAGTACTTTTTTTTCTTATTCTTGTTTTTGCATTTACTTTTGACTCGCATGTTTTTTTGGCTCTGGTCACAAATTAGTGTTCAATTATATATCGGAGTGTTTGTTATGCACAGGCCGCACTAGCTCGGTATGTGAATGTTGAAGTGTTATAGACTCTGCATGGGAAACTTGCTTTAGTCCAAAATATGCTTAAGTAAAGCTACTTTAAACTGTTGAAATAAACTTCACTCTGACGTAATGTTATGTCACACCCAACATGTGCATTTTCTACTCTTGATGTACAAAATGTAATTCCAAATAGCTGTTGGAGGGTGGCCATGATCATGCCAAAAAACCCGAGCTCGAAAAAAAAAAGAAAATTTAACGCGTATACATTCCTGTCAGACTTTCTCGTTTGCCGCAATTTGATTCAAACTCAGTTAATATTAATGAAGCATGGCACATTTGGAAAAGCAAATTTTTAATAACCTCAATAAACACACACCAAAGTACGAAATAAGACAGCCCCTTGGCCTAATTCGGAAATTAAAAAAGAAGTGTCTGAAAAAAAGCCATAAAATCGGGTTCTCAAAATGATTGGTCCACTTTTAAGGAAGCGAGAGACGCTGTAAATTATTCCATAAGGTGCGCTAAATCTGAATCAGGATGTGCATCCCTTGTTTACTCCTTTCCTTTTCGTAAAAATTCACTAGGAATGTCTCCTTAGCTTTCCAACTTTCATAGTCTCATGACGAAAACTTGATTCTAAAAATATTCATTAATTTAATTCTAAGCCACGAAATCGTCCCATAACCTTTGGCACTACGTTGTAATTATTTAGGTGACCCATAAGGCAAATCTCTCTTGATCTCAAATGCAAACGGAGTTTATGATCATTCATAAGCTCGCCACAGTTACGTGGATACGTCCTGGTCAGGGGTCGACCTGAACTCGCGATATTGTCACATGATACTGGTCAGCGGATGTCTTGTTACGACAGGTGTCAGTTGATCATAACATTAATGTTAAATATTTAAGGAGTATGGCCGCCATGTTGCGTGACGTCGTCGTCGTAGTCTTTGGCGCACGCGCCAGCGATCCATGCCGTTAGCCATGTTCACCATGAGAAAAGAGTTGCATGGGTTTCCATTTCTATGCATGAATGTGATCCCGTTCCTATAGTTATAGTGCTCTGCTTGGCGGCCCTTCGGGGCGCAGGAGCTCTTCTACAATACCACGAGCTTCTTGCATACGGCTGGCGCGCGGAAAACTTGAATTAGCAAAGCGCGCGCTCTGATTGGTTAATTCAGCATCTACTATTTGTCCATGGGTGTATGCTGCTGACGTACTCAATAACTAAAGCAAAGTGCGCCCTTTCTGATGTAGCTCAATAAAAAGACTTCTGTTGTTCCAGTGTCTCAATGTTATGTTATAAAACAAATGGTAAACGCCACAGCGTGCGCTATTGAGTTATGGATGCACTTGGGAGGTTTGCACTCAAGAAGCCAGAGTCGCACTCTTACGCTTCTTTCGTCCTTACAGGAGCCCATCACCCGGAGCCTCCATCTCCCATATATCCTTGAGAAAAACCTTTGCGCGTATCTTTCTATTTTTAGAACAGTCTACACCCCAAGCTAGCTTAAATTCCCAAGAAAGCATATTGTGTAATGCATTGTAATGTATTGTGTAATGTAATGTAATGCATTGTATGTATTGTGTGTGTGAGTGTGTTGTACTGGTTGTGCTGTGTCGTATTGTATGATATTGCACTGTATGGCATATAGTACGCGCGAATCTAAGAGTCCCGCCGTTTCTAAAAATAGAAAGATACGCGCAAAGGTTGTCTCAAAGGTTTTGTATGGGAGATGGAGGCTCCGGGTGATGGGCTCCTGGTTCCTTAGAAGCCTCCCGCGTGCATCCATAACTCAATAGTACACGCTTTGGCGTTTACCATTTGTTAATAGACCAATCAGGATTCAGCGGGCGGGAAAAACTGTACTGTCCTGGAAAGTTAACAGGAAAGGCATTGAAATCAGGTTACTTTTCTCACCGGAGATGGCATTTTACTATTCACGAAAAGGGATTTACAATTCCAAAAACCATATCAGATTGTAAAAAGTGAAAAATATGAACCATTTTTTTTTGTCTCAAAGCTTCTAATTTGGCGTCAAAAATGGGTCGACGCCTTCCAGCAAGGCAACAAGCTTGTACATGTAGTTCGTCGACTGTCGCCAGGTAGGAATAGATATGCTATTCTTCGTCAAATTAATCATGGAATCCTCAACTTAACTATTAGAAGTGGCCAAAGCAACGTATGCATTGTCTTAATTTTTTGTTTTAGCTGGGAAGAAAATGGCTGTTATCGTGTCGTTTCGGTAGGACAACACAGTTTTGACTGCCGCTTGTACTGCGGGCTCAGCCGCCGTATGCAAGGCTACGCAGGCCA
This sequence comes from Platygyra sinensis, assembly GCA_019787425.1. Lineage (NCBI taxonomy): Eukaryota > Metazoa > Cnidaria > Anthozoa > Scleractinia > Merulinidae > Platygyra > Platygyra sinensis. Next base: position 16,127 of record JAHPZR010006796.1, on the reverse strand, counting down.
CTTTTTTTAAACAACGCTAATTGAAACCATCAACTCACAATCAACGGCTTCTTTACGTTCCAAAATCTGTTTAAAAAAAGTTGTTACAAGTGAAATACGTTTTAATTCTGATCGAATGAGGAAGAGGGAGAGTGCATTGTTCACGCACTTGAAATTCTTCAGAGAAATTGAACAGAATATGAAATTGGAGAGCACACAACAAATGCAATTTCATGAGGCTCCAGAACAAGATCGTGTTTACAAAACGGAAAACGCTAGGCTGAAATTTGCTGCTTCCCGAAGATCAATGAAACTTCCTAGGTTTCGGCTTATCTCTTGCCTGTTAGCCACACCTGTCGGGCAAATACTAATAATAAAGAGATAAGCTCTGGAAGAAGAATTTCCATGGTTTCTAAGGGCTCTGTAACTGTACGAAAAAAGAAAAGGTCAGTCGTTTCTCTACCGTTTCCTGGAAAAGACACTAATTTGAGGTTACCCTAGTATGGCACCATAGCAAGCCCACTCATTTTATTTTACACCAGACCGAAAAACATATAGTACTAATCTACACCAGCAAAACCGATTACGAGATTGAGCTAAATAACTAAAGAATCTGCAATTAAATGATTTTTTACTAATAAGTGCACTTCATTTATATCATTTTAATAAACTTCAAATATGAGGGGTAGGCTGTCTTCCGTAAATGTAATCAAAGTGTAAATGTAACCTAAACTGGTTACTTGCAAAGCATGTAAAATCAATCAAAAACAAAACTGTGACGCTGAATTACAAGTGATAGTCGACAAAAAATGGAGCCAAGAATCAACGAGATGACTAGATGCTAAGAAATGGCTTCAGCACAAGGGTGTTAGAAAAGTCGTTATTTGTGGACACGACAGAAGGTTGTTCGTTGCATCATTTGTGGCGCCGCAAAGTGTCCCTAACAAAATTTCGTTTTTACTTAGTATGGGTAGAGAGAACTTCGTGCTACATTTTAAATTGTGGTCATGTATACCACTTAAACTAGCGATACAAACCAGCAATTTACAATTACGAATTACATTTCACAAATGACATTTTTAACAATTCAGGAACAAAATTAGTCTTGCGTTGCGGTTACCATAACCATTTCTTGCCAACAAGTGCTGCAGAAGACGCACTCAACCGAAACAGTGTTTGTCAACGACGAATAAGCCAATTCCTTTCCAACCGTCACACCCAACAACCACAGATATTTCGGATTTTCGAGTGCACCGCCCTCCCCTTTAGCCGCGGCCGCATGCTCCACTACCAAAGTTGCAGTGCTCTGCCAATGAGCAAACGCGAGGAACCCCAAGCCCCCCCCACCAATGCGTCAAAACTCCCAGAGTCGTCCGATCTTGCTCTATGCTCAGCCCAGCTGTAATCAGGGAACCTATAGCGACACCACTCGAACTCTTAAAAAGAACCGCGATCGACTCAACCTTCCAGTAAAGCCTGTCCCGAATCGAGACGTCCACAAGCCAGTACGCTCTATCTTGTTCATCCCGAGCGCTTGCTAGCCACTCCGTTCTGGGCCACACCATCAATCATGTTTTCTTATTGTCTTGAAAACGTTCACTTGGAAGAGCTAATGGCACTCGGCCCCTGCACCAATCGTGGCTCCCGTAGTCAGTCACCTATCATTCCAGGCTTGAAGCCCGCGCTGCTATAAGGACCTGCGGTTGAGATCAATCAACGTCGACGCAGCACCAGCTCTTTGAATGTGTCGTCCTCCTCTCTTGGCGTATTTCGGGCTGACCGGGCTTTTTGGAATTCGCACGTCTCGATTTGGGTCGCGTCTCGCCATGCTCTTTACGTTGAAAGGAAATAAAATAAAAACATCAACGTAAACATAGCATAGATTCCAACCATAGAGATTCGTTGATTTCGGGTCTGATCTCCTGCTCTCTCGATTCAGTTTTAATTCTGCCCATTCCCTACTAAATTTCAAACAGAACCTCGTCTGGTTATTTTAAAGATATGCTCCTAATGTTACAAAAAATAACGCAGAGAAAAAGCTCTAAATAACAACAATTAAATATAATAACACCTAAAGGACGTAGCTTGCTGCATGTGTTTTTTTTTCTTTTATTAGTTGTTATTTTCTCTATTTATGTGTAAGGAATAGTCGATGAAAGTACGAAATGAATAAAACGTTAAGTGAAATAAAAACTTAGATGAACAAGGTTGACGAAGGTTTGAACGGATGTGCAAATAACACTTCGACACATGTTCCATTTTAAAAATTTGTAAACAAATTAAGATAACAGATATTGGGGAGATCGACTAAAGTTTGGTAAGAACAGTGCGGTTTAAAGTCAAAAAGAAAAGAAAATTTGGCCATTTGCACTGAAACCATCCCAAAAAAGACAGATTAACTGGCCCGCCGATTGGCCCAAAAACAATAGACGAAAAGAAGGAAAGAGAGAAAAGAAACAAAACAAACAAAAAAAAGATATGAGGAGGGCATGGGAAAAAACCATTACTACTCAGCTGAGCTAATGTCTTGGAGGAGGAAGGAAAAAACATTTAACATATTCAAAGTGCTTCTCTGGAGCTGCTGTACAGTTCGGATCACCTTTCCATAAAACACAGGCATATGTTGCACTTCAATTAAGTTTGTACGATTGGAAAATTCAAATTGAATAAGCTAAAGATTTGATGCAGCCAAGGTGTAGCAAACTGCACTGCGATTACATTCCTTGTTACACTTTCATACACAAACAGGGGCGCTAGCCAGATTTTTCCGTAGGGTACGCACAGTTTTCCATCTCACCTCTTCACCACCCCCCCCCCCCCCCCCAAAAAAAAAGTCAAAGTCCATTTTCGATTCACGTGTCCTTTTTATTTCAAAATCGCCGTGCGCACGAGTACGTTAATTGAGTTTTTGGCCATGGCACGAATGATGGCCGGGGAAAACTCCAAGTTTCACGATCAGAACGAGTCTTCGCGATCAGGCCAGCGGCGCCTGCTTTCTGCTCTCTTATTTACCGAGCTCATTAACCACTAATTGATTGAGACCTCCTGGTGGACCGAGCACTAAAGAACAGTAGAGTTGTAATTGTGGGTATAAAAAGAATAAGCACAGCCCGTGATGCGTTTATTTGTTTACACAAAATTGGGCAGTAAACAGCAAAATTTCTCAAAACAATTTTTGCTCAGACTGGCGTTGGCAAAAAAAAAAGCTAATTACGTAAACAAAAAAAGAAGTGCTCACTTTGAAATGTTGAAATTAATTGTTCAATTTAGTGATAATTTGGCATAACTGCGTAAACTGAGCTGGCCATTAGATTTAATTAACTTACTGAATAGGAACACACTTTGCTTACATTCACTTTACAACGGTGCCTGGAGCTATGGAGTCGGATAGTTTTTCCACCTACGACTTCATTAGAAAGGAAAGAATTAAAAGAATCCCAAGAAAAGCATGCTAGAGCTATCCTTAAGAATGATATAAGAGTGCTGCTAAATTCTGTCGGGCTTACTGAATGCAGTTTGCAATCGATTCGTCTCTGGTCGCATCAACCACCGAACTCTTTCATGTCCCACAGAGTTTGTTTTCTCGGCTGTTAGGGCTTGGATTCGTCGTCCTTGGCTAGATTCACCTAGCTGAGAAGACTGAGAATGTGCTTCTTTGATAGCCGTTTAATCCTCACGAAAACTTAAAAGTTATAGAGCTTTGCATCTGCGAATCTTTGCAGTTTGAAGAAGACAACGGCACGAACACTCCGAGCAGTCGAATGGTTGTCCCACTAAGTCTGTTTTCTCGGGTGTTAGGGCTTGGATTCGTCTTCCTTGGCCTCATTCATATAGCGGAGAAGACTGAGAATGTGCTTCTTGGATAGCCGTTTAATCCTCACGAAAACTTATAAAACTTTGCATTTGCGAATCTTTGCAGTTTGAACAAGACAACGGCGCGAACGCTCCAAACATTTGAATGGTTTCCCATTCCCATTGGCTCGCTACGTTATTTTCTTATTTCCGATTGGCTCAGAGGAGCGGGTTGAAATATTTCAGTCCGACGAACTTTTAAGCCCTCAAGATATAAGCGCTATTAAATTGATCTAATACCGAATGTTTAATACGAAAACCTAATCGCAAGCGGATAGTAAATATCTAAGTCAGACAACAAATTCACAAGGAAGGTTATCTGCACCAATGCCAACAAATTATATGGAATAGATTTTAAGCTTCAATTTCTGTCGCTCAGTTAACCCTTTAATCAAAATATTCCTTGCTCCGTAAAAATTAAAATCTTAATTTAAGATTTTTCGTCTTACCTCATTACCAGAACAAAAGCTTTTGTTCGGATGCTGAGGTAAGACGAAAAATTTAAATTAAGATGTTAGTTTTTACAGAATCTGTTTGCCTCCAACGGCATGTGTCATGAATGTCTATACTCGAATCGATGCAATTCCCCGCACATTATTGTTCCCAATGGAAATTTTTTAAAGTCCCCCAAATTAGATCTTTTAATTTGTCCCACATTCATGGCATGCTTGCCATCCGTGTTCAAAGAAACAAAATAAATTCAAACCACCCTATGGCAAATAACATTGCAATTTCAAGATTTCTGTTTTGACATTTGCTAAGTAAGTTCAAATGACATACAACAGACTACAGTAGAGTCATACACAGACGCTAGATATTGCTTGTGTATCCTGTCCTTAATTTCCAGTAAATAAATACCCCATGGGGTATTTATTTACTGGAAATTAAGGACAGGATACACAAGCAATATCTAGCGTCTGTGTATGACTCTACTGTAGTCTGTTGTATGTCATTTGAACTTACTTAGCAAATGTCAAAACAGAAATCTTGAAATTGCAATGTTATTTGCCATAGGGTGGTTTGAATTTATTTTGTTTCTTTGAACACGGATGGCAAGCATGCCATGAATGTGGGACAAATTAAAAAGATCTAATTTGGGGGACTTTAAAAAATTTCCATTGGGAACAATAATGTGCGGGGAATTGCATCGATTCGAGTATAGACATTCATGACACATGCCGTTGGAGGCAAACAGATTCTGTAAAAACTAACATCTTAATTTAAAATTTTTCGTCTTACCTCAGCATCCGAACAAAAGCTTTTGTTCTGGTAATGAGGTAAGACGAAAAATCTTAAATTAAGATTTTAATTTTTACGGAGCAAGGAATATTTTGATTAAAGGGTTAACTGAGCGACAGAAATTGAAGCTTAAAATCTATTCCATATAATTTGTTGGCATTGGTGCAGATAACCTTCCTTGTGAATTTGTTGTCTGACTTAGATATTTACTATCCGCTTGCGATTAGGTTTTCGTATTAAACATTCGGTATTAGATCAATTTAATAGCGCTTATATCTTGAGGGCTTAAAAGTTCGTCGGACTGAAATATTTCAACCCGCTCCTCTGAGCCAATCGGAAATAAGAAAATAACGTAGCGAGCCAATGGGAATGGGAAACCATTCAAATGTTTGGAGCGTTCGCGCCGTTGTCTTGTTCAAACTGCAAAGATTCGCAAATGCAAAGTTTTATAAGTTTTCGTGAGGATTAAACGGCTATCCAAGAAGCACATTCTCAGTCTTCTCCGCTATATGAATGAGGCCAAGGAAGACGAATCCAAGCCCTAACACCCGAGAAAACAGACTTAGTGGGACAACCATTCGACTGCTCGGAGTGTTCGTGCCGTTGTCTTCTTCAAACTGCAAAGATTCGCAGATGCAAAGCTCTATAACTTTTAAGTTTTCGTGAGGATTAAACGGCTATCAAAGAAGCACATTCTCAGTCTTCTCAGCTAGGTGAATCTAGCCAAGGACGACGAATCCAAGCCCTAACAGCCGAGAAAACAAACTCTGTGGGACATGAAAGAGTTCGGTGGTTGATGCGACCAGAGACGAATCGATTGCAAACTGCATTCAGTAAGCCCGACAGAAATTTAGCAGCACTCTTATATCATTCTTAAGGATAGCTCTAGCATGCTTTTCTTGGGATTCTTTTAATTCTTTCCTTTCTAATGAAGTCGTAGGTGGAAAAACTATCCGACTCCATAGCTCCAGGCACCGTTGTAAAGTGAATGTAAGCAAAGTGTGTTCCTATTCAGTAAGTTAATTAAATCTAATGGCCAGCTCAGTTTACGCAGTTATGCCAAATTATCACTAAATTGAACAATTAATTTCAACATTTCAAAGTGAGCACTTCTTTTTTTGTTTACGTAATTAGCTTTTTTTTTTGCCAACGCCAGTCTGAGCAAAAATTGTTTTGAGAAATTTTGCTGTTTACTGCCCAATTTTGTGTAAACAAATAAACGCATCACGGGCTGTGCTTATTCTTTTTATACCCACAATTACAACTCTACTGTTCTTTAGTGCTCGGTCCACCAGGAGGTCTCAATCAATTAGTGGTTAATGAGTGTTGTGTTGCAACAGTTAGTCCTTCTTCGTAAGTTCTGTAAGTCTTTTGTGCCACATGTTTACAGTTTTTTTCGTCAAGGAAAAACACTTAAACGATCTTTGCTTTTCGCGAGAGCTAATCGATCGCCGCAATTACCACTTTTTCTTCATCATGTTAAGGTCATATTTTCGACAATGTTACGTGCAGTTGGACCCGGGATGTAAAGAGTACAAGAATAGAAACAACCACTAACCCAGAAAATAAAGACATTGGCTTTTAATTTTTACTTATCCAAAGAAGTTCATAGCGTATAAACATTAGCTGTAATTGTAGCTTACCTGTTCGGTAAAATCCAGTCGAGCTCTCGCTGATCCTCTTGTGTTTTCATTCGAGAGCATACACTTTACTCTGATTACTGCCGGCTCTTGGTTAGCGGCTTTTTCATTTTTCTTCCACTGTGCTTTTAACTCCAATACTTTGCTTACTATGTTGTTCAGTTTCTTCTTACAACACAAACAAATGTGCCGCGATCCATTCGGCGTGATAAATAGTCCGCAGTAATTTTCTAATTTTTTTCCCGTGTCTGTTTTAACTCCACATTTCGTGACGATAACGGCAAGTTTCGAAGTAACTTTTCTTGAAGAGCAAATCCTACAGTAATTTTCATATACTGCTTTCGTTGGAGTTCCCATAATTGCTTTCATAAGTGTTACATTTTCCGCAACTTGAGGTTTAGCTTGCAAACTCAAGTTTCCCGCGTACGCGCGACTTTGACAAGTAATTTTTGATTGGTTCGTTCTGAGCATGCACATGCAAGTTATCCTGGACTCTTCTTTTGCCCGCCCGGGTTCAGCCCCTATATGGGGTGGGTAGAAAGGAGAGTTCAGGGACTGGACTATGTACTCGTATGTACTCCTGTGGTGTTTCAGTCACGATCATCGACCTACCACATATTTAGCAAGTTTTTGAAACATGATTTTGTCTGGGTTTTTTTTTTGGTGCACCATGAAAGATGAAGTGGTTCAACTGAACTAGTCCCAAATGGTTTCATGGTTCCGATTTTTCTTCTGTACAGTCTACCATCTTCTGCTCTGCGTACTTCGTAAGGGCGAACGTCAATTTGTTCTTAATTCTACCCGCGCCTTAAACCGTTCCTGCCCCTTTCCTGACCTGGTTCTGCTTCCGAACGTCCTTTAAGGGCGGAGCTAGACCTTCCTTTGGAAACTGGTGTTTCTCGTTTCTAGCAGGATACGTAATTGTCTCTCTCGCTTGCTTAGCTTACTTTGTGATGAATTTTGCTGTCTTCACTGATGGCATTTAATTTTCAGCCTTACCATTGCTGTGGGCATAGCCAGGTAAACTTGTTCTGACTTCAAACTCGAAGCATAGCGGAAATTCCTTGAACTCGCATATCGTCGCTGATTAGCTGGCCGATTTGGATTCAATGGACGAAAACTACTGCTTGTATGTGGAGAATCTTGGCTATTCCCTTGCGATTCTGCTTTTTAGTCTGCTCACTGCGAAGTAACTTGAACAGTAGTCAACCACACACAACTGAGAACCATCATCAACTTCGAAAACACGTGCGCCAATCCGGCTTTTGTCAAGGTCGATCCCGCAGCCCCACAACAGATGAAAAGTTCCTTTGCTCTGACAAGTGGAATGAACGGATGTCGAACTCCGAATTGTGGTCAGTTAGGTCGGAATTCAGACCGGCCTATATACGGTCTCTCTTTCCCGTCGGAAAATTCTTTGAATTCCTGTGTGCGTATTTTAATAATGGCGGCCGAGAAAGCGAGGAAAGTTTGTTATTTTCTTAGGATGTTATGCGGTTACCACAGTTCTAAAAATAAAAAGATAGGGACAGGGTTGACTCAAGGGTACAATTCGTATGGAGGCTCCGGGTAATGGGCTCTTGCCCACACTCACTCCTCCCTTGTCTCTGAAGATTTGGTTTACTCAGGCCATTCAGAATCAGCTTACATCCGTTTTCAGTGTTACGTGCATAGGCGACATATTTCGACCATTGTGCTCACAGATTTGACGCAGGCCCAGGTTACATGGCGTGTCATAGATGGAATGTCGAAAGATGTCGCCTATGCACGTAAACACTGCAATTGGGTGTAAGACATATCAAAGCCTTGCATGCGGCTAACGCGTCTAGGACCAATCAGGATTCAGCAGGCGGGAAAAAACTTTGCTGTCCTGACGTCAATTTACAGTAATAGCCATGAAATCAGGCAACTTTTCTCACAGGAGATGGCATTAAATATTTACGAAAAATGATTTACAACTCCCCAAACCATATCAGATTGCAAAAAGTGAAAGATATGCAACATTATGTGTCTCCAAGTTTCCAATTTGGGGCCAAAAATAGGTCGCCGGCCTCCGTCATGGCAACTCGCCTGTAGTTCTTCCAGTCGCCAGGTAGGGTAATAGCTGTGTTATTTTGAACAAAATTGTTGCTCCTCGTCAAATTAAACCCGGAATTCTGAACAGAAGCTCTAGCATTGCCTTATTTTTGTTAGCTTCGAAGAAAAAGGCTATTGTCGTGTCGTTTCCGTAGGAAAGCCAAGTGTTGACTGCCGCTCGTTCTCCGGCGCCCCGCTGTATGCAAGGAAATTTTAAAGAACCAAAACTTCCGCTTGGCTTACAAGGCTGTTGAAACTGAACAGAGACGATTTATCACAATGTTTCCCTGAAAGAAAGTCCTTTTTTACCTCTGCCAAGTTTTGTTATGTATTGCATACATATATCACCTCAGCTAAATCAATACACACCCTTTGCGTTATCTCTGTCTTCCGTTACATTGAAACATACTTTTGATCCTGTTGCTAGGGTTGCCGCGTACCATCGTAGCCGCGGATGCTTTTTTCCGGGAAATAATTTTTTCGTGGAAACCGAAACCAGTATAAGACCTTTGATATCTCCGTTGCTTTCACAGAAGCGTTCAATGCTGTGTTCTCCGTCGCTCTGATCGAAGCGTTCAGTGCTGTATTCGCATCATGCCTTGGTCAGCATCTCAACAAACGAGGCTTGGATATGAGAAACAGTTGCTTGAGGAGTATTTTCGCGGAAATCGAGTGACTTGGATCGATCCCACTGGTGACACCACCGTTGAAATTAGAGTAAACATGCACCAGCAACCGAGAGTACACCTTGAGGATTTACATTCCAGTCGACTTCCCTAATTCATGCCCTCAAATGGTCGTTTGCAACCCTTCTCATTGCTTGGTGAGACGTAACGGGGCCGTGATGAATTGTGCAGACAATGACGACCACACTTGGGGAAGCAAAGATAGCTGCACGCAAATTTGTCATTACAAGCCAGTAGAGTGGACAAATGACAACACGTTATACCAAGTGACCATGAAAGGTTTGATTTGGCTGGAGGCTTATGAGGCACATCTCCGTACTGGAAATTCCCTCAGTAATTACCTGCAACACTACTAGAAACAGAGGACAGTTGGAAACATCTGTAAAGCTTTCGCATCGTTGGAACAATTAGACTTTGCTTTGCTTTACCGTGTAATATCATTCTGTAATGTATAAGAAACCAGTAAGTTTAGTTTTATTAGCTTGTAGGCTTAGAAAAGCGTAGTTATATGTCTAAATCACAACTGTTCTCTATACACTCTATACTTTTAGTCCCATGTTCAAGTTTATGGTACAAAGAATTGAAAGTTCCTGCTTTTCTAGGAAACAGCATCTGAGAGCCTGTTGGCATATCGCATATGATGCAAGGTAAAGGCGAAATAGAATAAATTTCTTTGATCCTTTTGAGATGTTAAATGGAGACTATGTACGATGAATAAAATCCATTAAATGTCTCAAAAAGCTCGGATTTGTAGAGTAAAGGCGAAAGGATTGGTGGTTTTCGGACGAAGTAATGGCAAAGAGGGGAGTGGAGTCCGGGCCGGGGACCTTAGCTCGTAATCAAATTTAAAACGACTGCGAATAGTAAAACTTGGACATTTGTCAAGGTCAACTATAGCCTTCTTATGACGGAAAAGCTTTAACCAATGAGTTATTTTACTTCCCTACAAGACGAAATAGGGATAGTATCATAATTGATACATAGCCCATGCAGCCACTCCCCCACCGGGAGAGTTGCATAGATCTAAATTCTCGGAATTCAAATATCTGGATCAAACTCGAAGATTGTATTGTTATTTGCGTTTCGACAGATTTTAACCTCATTGAAATTTATTTTTGTTCAAACTGAAAGCTACTGAAGTCAACAACGATAGGACAAAGGCGCCGAATGAATTTATTTTTCGTAATGTCTCGCTCGTTGTTCACAGCCGAACTTAATGGATTGACAATCGATATACATGTAAGCTTCTGATTAAAACTACGTGAATGCACACGAACAGTTGCGGCCGTGTTTTCATGTTTTAGTCCGTTATTTTGTAGTGCTTGATATTCACCTCTTAAAACTAACACAAATATTCGTCTCGCACCGGCCCAGTGAACATTGTTGAATATTCACCAATATTTTGTACATTTATGCAACAGCAACCTTCTTGAGAGCAAAAGAAAATTCGAGCACTTGTGCTAAACATTTGTTAATAATAAAAATAGTCCGAACAGATTGCGAGAAAAATCAAAAGAATAGGCCACCTTTGATATGTTAAAATTCAGCTTCAGTGATGTGGGACATGACGTTCACCTCCCTTTGTTTGTGTCCTCATGGCCTCACTACGAAGCTGAATTTTAATATATCGAAAGCATTCTATTGTCACATTTTTCTAAGATGTAAATTTCTTAGAAGTTCTCGGCTTTGTTCAACTTGGTATGCATCGTTTTCTAAGAAATTCGGTTTCATAAAAAGTGTTTTAAATAACAGCACAACTCATGTTGTTTTTTTTAATTAAAAAAAATTCATGGTTAAAATATCGTGAAACTGTCACGCTGTAGTCAAAAGCGGAAAATGTAAGACCATCTATGATTTCAATTCGTCGCCTTACATCGGTAGACGAGTGTTAAATGAAACTCTTTGACTGTTGGTGAAAGCATTTCTCGCCCGGAAACATTAACTATGTTTCAAGTGATCTTTCAGTTTTTTTTCTCAATGACAATATTGTAATTAGAAAGAAAAGCAAGTCGCAGTATAACCCTAATTTCAGTCGAGAGTCATCGCCTCAGTACTAGCTACAATATTTTCGCCAAGAATTATTTTATCCTGCGTCAAAATGCAGAGGTGATACCAGATATGAATTTTATGTTCAAGTGGCAAGAACATAAAGTCCATATACCTTCGAGCTCAAGTGTAATGTACTTTTTATTATATAGACATACTGATGACGGCGTTTTTTGACGATTTTCCTAAGATTTCGATTCCGGCCACTTTCCGATGATTTCCGAAGATTCTGCCAAAACTTGTCCGAAGATCATGAGGGTCACGAGGCTCACGAAGAATGCCGAAACATTTTCTTAAAATAACCGTAGATTGCCGAAGATTTTGAAGGAAGATCCGAAGATGTTTTGATGATACACCAAGGAATTGAAGTCTAATTAAAGGGACAAGCTCCATATCAGAGAAATCATCGATATCTTCATTAGTGAGGATATGGTACGCCACTTGAGTCCCGGATGTGGTTTCGTATGAATTTTACGACTGGTGTATTTTCCAGTAACACACTCGTGTCAATATAATACAAGATTTTCATCGGTTCTTCTAGGCAAAAGTTTGCCTTTATACTATAACTAGAGTATCAGGTGGAGAACGTGATATGACCTGAAAGAAATTTAATTCATTTGATACAATTGACCTTCTATTTTACGTGATAATCTGTTACACGCAAACTGTCGGTTCCTGATGATATGTCTATAAGTCTCTTTTTATCCCAATCTTCAAAAGTCTCAAAATAATTAAGCTAACATCTTTCTACGATGACGTAATGCAGACGATACATGGTTTCCGAGAATGAGCTCTCGGGGAAGTCCCTTAAGTTCTTGCCCTGACAGGTGGCGAATACGTCCCATGTCTCTCCAAAAATAAGTCGGGGTTTCCCTGTCTGAATTCTAAGAATCTACATTTGAAAGACACACTTTTATATTTCTGTCGTGTTTATCGGCAAGATCTGACTCAGATTACGTGCTTTCCTAACTTTTATAAAAGCCCGGCTAAATTTTGACTTGACAAAAGCCGACTATTTTAACTGATAACCAATGACACGTTTCCGCTAATAATTAGGGGGTTCCCCCTTCCGAATTCCGAGAATCGGCATTGAAGAACGCTTAGGTTGCATTTTTATCTTGTTTATCGGCAGGATCAAACTTTATTTGCGACTCTTCTCTATATACAGGCAACGAAAAGTATCTTGAATCGCAATCTTTATAAAACGAATCAACTATGAAGTGCAGTCAAGCCATCTCCAAAGAGAAACTGCGGATCATTGCCGGATCAGTCGTATTGCTAATCACTGTTTTGGCCGTGTCTCTTGTCGTCATATTCGAAATTCGCAAATCTCCGGATAAGGAAGGTAGGTACATAAACAAACAGTAGTGGTAAACATATGAATTAGTGACTACTAAACTTTAGAGCTCATGTGTTCGATCATTGCTGCTTTCTGGCTTACAGAAGATGAGTCATGAAACATAAAATGCTTCGCTCAGCATCCTCTTTAGTCATTTATGCGCAGCAGTTTAATCATTCTAATGCTGTTTGTGCGTGTAAAATCAATAAATTTGCCGGTGCTTCACTGTGCGCCGGCAACCGTCCATACAGAGGATGATAGCTGCGTGCTTTTTTCGGAAATAATTTCTGGGATATAGCCTGCAAAACAATCCTGAAATCTGGCTCTTTGGCCCTGAGCTGTACATGAAAGTCTTCTTTCTTCATGCAACTACTACATGCGTGAATTAACAGAACAGTAAAACAAATTTCGTGTATACTACAGTGTTACTGAAAGCAGTTTCTTGAATCTGACCTTAATTTCTTCACCTGTGATACTATGTTCCTCTTCTAAATCAGATGGAAAGGACAAAGGAAGTTTGGGCACAGCTTCAATTGACTGCAGACAACGAAGAGAAGTTTGTGATCCAAATGCTGCCTGTACAGCTGACCCAAGAGACAAGAATCGTTACATGTGTGTTTGTAACAATGGCTTTAAAGGAAACGGCTCTACTTGTCGAGGTATGAGAGTATTTTAGACTAGTTATATAGTTTCAAGATACAGCTAGCTAGGCTTCTTATGAGGGGGGGAGGAACAGAATAGGGAGGAGGGAGAAATGGCCCAAAAAAAGTTGGGAGGAGGGAGAAAAAGAAACGTAACCGTTTAGGGAGGAGGGAGAAATTGGCTCAAAAAGTAGGGAGGAGGGAGAAATTGGCTCAGAAAGTAGGGAGAAGGGAGATTTACCCCCCTGTTCCCCCCCCCCCCCTCACCTCTCTTATCTATTCAGTTTGACTGTGTTAGCCTAACGCCAGGCTAGGCAGTGAGCTGAGACTTGTTTTATATAACAATGTCGTTCAAAATACGTACGTGTGTTCCGAAAATACAAAGATTTACGTAATTTACAGTTAAAAAATCTAAAGCCTTTGTCTTTACATTACATTCACTTCCTTTTCTTTCATCCTACCTTCTTAAATTACATTACAAATCCAAATGATATTTCACAGCCATTTTGTCTAACCACGGCTGTTATGTATGTCCTCACTCTCTACAGACGTTAATGAGTGCTTATCCCAAGAACTTCATTCGTGCCCTTCTGATGCCAAATGTCAAAACACAATTGGTTCCTACGAGTGCAAATGCATCCCTGGATACACTGGTGATGGACGAGTGTGCACGGATGTTGATGAATGTAGGCTCGGTGTCCAAAACTGCAGTGACCATGCACATTGCGACAATGCCATTGGTTCTTATCACTGTAGTTGTGTTGAAGGATTCCAAGGAAATGGCATGTCATGTGAAGATGAAGATGAATGCAAACTGGCCAATATGCACAACTGCAGTGTTCGGGCACACTGCATTAACACCATCGGTTCTTATAATTGCACTTGTCGTGAAGGATTCCATGGAGATGGCATGCTATGTGAGGATATTGATGAGTGCAATACCAATATGCACAATTGCAGTGTTTATGCAAACTGCAATAACACTATTGGTTCGTATACTTGTACTTGTCTTGTTGGATTCCATGGAGATGGCATGTCTTGTCAAGATGTTGACGAGTGTCTGGATGGATCACATGACTGCAGTTCACATGCAACTTGTAAGAACACTGTGGGCTCCTATTCGTGTTCATGCAATGATGGTTTCCATGGCAATGGTCGTTTATGCTCCGACGTCAATGAATGCAGCGTTGGAAGTCATCTCTGTGATATTCATGCCAGCTGTGTTAACAAGCCTGGTTCTTACAGCTGCTCCTGCGGAAAAGGCTACACTGGAAATGGACAATATTGTGACGGTAAGTACTAGATCAGCAATTGAAGTTGCATTGCTTTCTGTTTACAATTTCCCTCTTGCGTGATTTCCAAACAAATATAGGCCTAGGTATGAAGTACCAGGGTTTCAGGTAATAACTAATATTTTGGAAAGAAAAGCGCTGATTTTACAAAATTTAATTATAAAGACAAGTTATAAAATCGAATTGTTTTTGAAGCCTTTTTCTACTTGTAATGTAGAGACGTTATGTACATGTAGATATTTGTTTTATATACGTTTGTAACTTAAAAGTTATAGATAATTTCATTTCATTTAATTTAGTTAAATCATATCTAACTCAAACGTCATTTGTAATGACCGCAAGTTATCAAAGACTGAATTAAGATTGACCAAAAAATAAGTTAAAAATTAAATGGTACTAAAAAAACGAGTGCACTAACGATGATCTCACTTACTTTGTTGTTTAGACATTAATGAATGCAGGGATGGTACAGATAGATGCAGCTGGAATGCGCGTTGTATTAACACACAGGGCTCTTACACCTGTGACTGTGATTCAGGTTTCCATGGTGATGGGATGTCATGCAGTGATTTAGACGAGTGCGCACAGGGTGTACATGACTGTCATCCCAAAGCTGTGTGTAGCAATACTTGGGGATCATATCAGTGTTTCTGTTTAAAAGGATATCACGGAAATGGTAAAAAGTGTAAAGGTAAGCAAGTAATTCAGATTCATTTACATTAACGGTCTCAGTACCACAGTAGAAATAGGTAACAACACAAGTTTCCCTCGTTCCCTCAAGGAGCAGCTAAATGTAATTACAGAGAAGAAAAAGAGTAAAGAGGAGGGAAGGTTTAAATTTATGTGAATCCCAAACCTGCATTTAGCAAAGCATTTTGCATATTTTCAGCGTTGGTTTCCCGACACGGGGTGATGATAATCTCTCTTAAGAATTTTCTGAGTCAGTTTAATACAATGTTATAATATTTTACCCTTTATGTTCAGTTTTTGTTCATATGGAGGAGTTAGAATACTCTTCGTGGTTTCTGTAGTCCCATATCAACCCTCTGCTTTTTACAGCATTTCAGTTATTAACGGCTTGCGATAAGATGCATGCAATGTAATTGTACACGGGTAGCAGGACCAGGCTTGCTTGTAGTTTGATTGTAGTTTGTTTTTCGCAAGTTTTCTCATATTAACTTTATCTTTTGCAGCTTCCTCTGCCACAAATCAACAAGTGCCTCTCAACACAGTTTTTCTTTTTATTATGAGTATTGCTTTCAGTCTGTTTTTCTGTATGTAAGGACTTCGAAGAGATTATAGATGTTACATAAAGTACTTTTTTTTTATTTATTTAT